>JAHDVE020002156.1:0-50389 GCA_022606495.2 Halesus radiatus
AGGCTCTTATGAAAATTTCTCCCCAAAATAACAAAATAACTACGCTGAATTTATTTTCCCACGAAATTGAAAACGGTACTTACTCTACGCAATAAAGAGTTTCGCGGACGCTTAAATTTCAATTAAAATTTCGTCAGTTTTACGAATATGAAATATGAGAATGTTGTCGCTAATGGATAATATGGAGGGGTTCTTTAGTTAGCTCCATAATATAACATGTCAAACAACAATCCGCCACGTGCAGAATTTATTTGATAGTTTTTCAATATTTTAGACCTTTACAAGAAAATTTGTAATGTGAATGGACGGTGGTACACAGGGTGTATTAATATATAGTATTAAACCGTTCACAAGAAACTCACAGCTTTTTAAAAAGAAACAAATATGTACAAGGGTGATTAAATAAGGTTAAGTCAAAAAAAATTCTTATGCAAAAGTTGGTCGGTGACATGAGCTTTATTTTACATAAACCTAACAAAGAGGATTGGGAAGCGAAAGACAGAATATGGATAGGAGATTCTCTCAATACATTTTATGATTCAGATACATTTAGTTATCATCGTACACATTACTTTGGTTCGATATTTCTGAAAGTTATTGTTTTTTAATTTTTTTTTATCAGAAACGCAAACGAAATATTTACATAAAAGCATCATGCATATACCGCTCTCTAATAAATATATTTACAATACTGTGAAATAACACATTAATCACATTAAATATACTTGCTCACGCTGGAAATTGAACCCGCGACCTCAGGGTTCATAACCAAGGATCTTTACCACTGTTTAACAAAACTGTTTAAAAAAATATTTTGATTTTTCCGTGAATCGGTAAGGAACTTATTTGCTCATTTATTCAGTTGACTACAGCAATAAGTGGAAAATGATAATAAACCTTACACAGCCTACCTTTGGTTATAGAGTAATGCACGTCACTGCAACATACCCCTAATGGGAATGCCATAGTTACACTGCCTCCGGGCAGTTGGGACTTGTTGTCCTATATTGATTCACGTAATTAAAAACAAAAACAAGAAAAAAAACTATGTCCAATAAGGACCTCAAGTGAAAAATATTACGGTTTAAAAAGAAGAAATATGTATTTAAATAGATCAGCAAACGCCGATTCAGAATATTATACACGTCTTTTTTACATGTAATTATACTTCGAACTTATAAATAGTTATTAAAAGTGAATAAAAAAATAATCTTAATAAAAACACACTCTTATATTGGAATCATCGCATTCGGAACATCTAACGTCACGTTTTAGATTTGTATGAAAAATTGCATTTATCGATTTTGTTTTTTTTTTTATAGTTTTGACGAAAATTAAACTTAATTTTTGTGACTTAAAGCTTCACAATTATTGCGAAATATAAACATAAATAACAAAACTGTTATTAATGAATGAAATAAGAATATTTATGGCAAACCATTTAACAATACGGATATGACATTAAGTACGGTAAAGTTGATCCTTGTTTTGACAATTGACATTCTAACCTCAAAACTGCTTAAAATCTACCGGCCACAGATTTGGAGTCTTTTGGAAAAATAAAATTTTGAAGATAATTTTAACTATGAAAACTAACTTCAGAAAAAATATGTACACTGGTATTAAAGTTAGAACGTTATTATTGATTTTTTTAAATGTCTTGATTTCCATATTTAGATTGTTTTATGAAATCTTTTCCACAATTATTAAAAACTAAGCATTATATATTTTGACAACTATACGATATGGAAAAAAATGATCGAGTTTTATGATCGACTATATTTATCTTCTTCTTCTATCTATTAAATAAAGAAGAATGTTCCTGCCGGCGGAGTGTGTGTTTGTTGTCTATACAAATCTACAGTTTTATTCTTAGCTTGTTGAAATTTTGCAGACTTGACCTACAAAAGAAGAGAAAGGTTATTGTTTATATGAGATTTCGGAAAACCACTCCCATCCCCCTTTCCCATCCTTAAAGCCAATGAGAGGATAATTACTGGATTGGGGTAGGGGTAGGAGGAGTAGGATTAGTAGTAGGGGTAGCATTAGGAATTAGTAAACTTAACTACAAATTATTAATAACCCCGAGAAACGCCGTGTACTTACTACATATAAAATGAATGTTTGCCTCTGTGTCCTCGATTTTCTCAAAAATTACTCCACCAGTTTCTCTGAAAATAGCAAAGTTTGTTCTTATTAGTGCCGGAAAGGTTTAGAGAATAGTTTGAAAGAAAAAAGAACATTTTGTAAAACTGTTGCTATAACGTTTTAAAATTAGTATGAAAAATGTTGAACCCACCATGTTGTATTAAGGTTAGCCCATAGATATACCACTCTGGTTAGCCACAGATTATATATTCAAAAGAAGAAGGTTTGTTTGAATAGAATTTTTCCAAAACAGAAAACACAAGTAGGTATCTACTTAAGAACTTTATTATTTATATAAGTTTTGAAAAAAAAAATGTTTCGAATGAATTAAATTTTTCAAATTAATGTTTTTTTGTTTAGAGATAGTAATAGTCATCACAGAGCATTAATTTTGCTGTTGAATCAATTATGGCACTCGAACGATAAGCAAGAATTCACACCTTCGTAACCTTATTCTAAAAAAGTAAAATAATCCCGAGCAACGTCGGGTACACAACAGCTGGTTATAAATAAAATAACGATCATTGAAACATGATATTTACCAATAATTAAAAAATACACGGCAGTACCAGGAGGCACTAAATACGCTTTTATTAAAATCTATGAACGATTATTTTTAACGACATTGTAAATTTAACTTCACCGAATATATTTATTATTTTGTCAATTTTCAGCATTGAATTTGTGCACTAACTAGAAATTCGATAAGCAAGACTAAAATAGACAATAGGCATTCACAGTTGACTTTTTTGGAATGACCTTCCATTAGGTTTGAGGTCAGAAAGCAATATCGAAACCTTTTAGAAAATTCTAAAAACATATGTATTTAAAAGGGACTACAAACTTCAACAAGATGTAAAGCGGCCTTGAGGTGATTTTAGTCACTAAGCAGCGCTCAGAAAAAAACACCATTTATTATTATTATTGACGATAGCAGTATTAGATTACGGAGTCGTTACACAGTTGTTAACTACAATGGAACGCATATTGAACGAATTGTCTTTCCTCGTGCATTTGACAATCTTCGTTGTCGAGCATTTAAGATCCCAGATTATGAAACGAGATGTCTCGGCTTCAAATCTCTAAGTGCTGAAATAATTTTGATTAAATTAATTTGATCGAATAAAAAAAACACTTTGTTTTATACTACAAATTTATTATATTTTAACGCACGTTTCGCAAAACTTCTTCAGGGCAATTATGATAACTATGGACTAATACAGAGTTATCGGTTATATATAGGCGCAGAGAACAATAGAGTAAGACGGAATATAAAAAAAAGGAAAATAAGAAAACAAAATATTAGAGGTCGGCAACAATTGAACGCTTGTATACGTAAGAGGGAGACAACATTACATATATAGCACAAATAAATGTGAATAAAACAGTGTAATGGAGACATATTATTACTCTTTAGTTTTCATATTTAACTGACGAAGCCAGATCGAAGCGAAATCAGTTGGCTTTATATACAATAACTGGTTTTATAACAACAATGAAGTGGTTGAAACAAAGTTTTAAAACGTGTAAAAATTTCGTTGTTTATTATAGTGATTGTTATGAAAGTAATTTAATTTGTATTATTTCACATTAAACTACCGTAAAACAATATATAATACCTATGTGTGCGGCACTCTTTAAAGTGGTAGATACTATTAATATCGCCCTGGTGAAAGACCTCCATTCAAAATCGAAATGATAATTATTTAACTTATTTTTTTTTAATTTAATTTACCTTCAACATCCATGTATCAATACAAATATGGTTTTTTCTCACAACAAAAAAATTATTCAAATAAACAAGCAAATTTTTTATATTTCGTTTTATCTGGTTTTCTTTAACAATCTTATTAGTATTATACAGTTATTATTTTAAATTAAAAACTCTTAATTTGTAAACTTATATAGATATAGAAATAAGGAATATTGAATAGTATACATATTCATATATGTATTTATAGGAGTAAATACATACAAAAAAATATTAAAAAAATAATTCGATGAAAAAAGGAACTTTTTTTACTGCTACTAACTAAAATCAAGTATACCCACGCACTGGCCTTGCCTATCTGGGATTTTTTGCCATATATACGATAAGTTTGCTATATACACGATACTCGTACAATACACATACATGTATTCAAATATATGCATATAATTTAAAATAAATAAAAACACATATCAATGAAATAAAAATAAAAATAAATAATTAAACTTTGTACATATCTTTATATAAACATGTATGTATCAAAAAAATGATTAAGACAAAAAAATAGCAATAGTCATGCTGAGTACATTTAAATCTTCCTCTTATTCATCTCCTCCTTCAAAATCCCTTCATTCTCAGAAAATAATCCAAATTGGGATGCCATAATGCCACTGGCTTCGAGTAGTTACGACTTTAGTATTAAAGTAAAATAATAATAGTAGATTTTTCCCTATGAAGTCTGAAATAAATCTTACACAAATAAGAGTTGCGGATGTAATTGCGGTAGGTAATTAAGTTAATGGATCTGTTCACATCAACGGAGATAAGTCAAACTGGTTTTTGGAATAAGACTAATCACATTATTCAATTAATTATCTCCTCGCAGGAACACCTTTTCAATTTTCTATGGGATTGAATTATTTATCCTTTGTTCAAACAACCTTTACATTTCGTGCCGTTTACCAGGTGGGTAATTGAAAATAATAACACCAGGTAATTACTTCCCTAAAATGTTTAAAAGGGCCGTTTAAAACTACTCTCAACACTGTACTTACTACGAGTACTTACTTTAAAATCACGTTTTTAGTTACCTTTCTCACTGTAAAAAGGTAACGGTAGAACTACGTTAGAGTAAAGAAGTAAGTAAGGAAACAAATATTGAGAAACCTTCTTTTCGTAGAAAAAGTTTGTCTATCCTCGATTTTCTCGAAAATTACTTTACCGGTTTCGCTGAAAATAGCACATTTATTTCTTATTAGTTCTGGGAAGGTTTAGAGAGTAGTTTGAATGAGTACAATATGTAAAACTGTTGTTATAACGTTTTTAGATTAGTATGAAAAACACCGAACCCGCAATGTTGTATTGAGGTTAGCCCATAAACATACCATTCTCGTTAGCTACAGATTATATATTCAAAAGGAGAAAGTTTGTTTGGGTAGTATATTTTCAATAGGGAAAACACAAGTAGGTACCTACACAAGACTTTTATAATTTTCAAATTATTTCTTTGTTTAGGGATAGTAGTCGTCGTCACAAAACATTACTTTCGATGTCAAATCCATTATGGAACCCAAACGACAAGCAACAATTCACAACTTTATAACTTTAATCCAAAAAAAATATGTAATATCTTAGTGATCTTAGTAAAATTTATATAATATTATTTTATAACACTTAAGTAGGGAAACTTTCTCTCAGAAATAGAAGCATTTTTCGTTACTAGAAATGACTTTAACTATGCTTTGTTCCCATATCCGAGTAACCAGACAGTGCGCCCCACTGTGGAATTTGGCAGCCACCTCTGGTCGGGAGCTACAAAATATCTGAAAAAACCCTTGAACCTGTGCGGAAATGGCCGGTCCGTTTGATAGATTCGCTTATCTTAACAAACGGATTGCAATTTTTGGAGCACAGACGTTAGGTGGGAATGCTGTCCTTCTTCTACCCGTATTTTAATGGAAAATGCTAGGAACTACCGTCTTTGATCCCTTCGGCAGCGGTGTATAGTCGGGAAACACGCCGAATGCGCGCCCAACATTTGCACACGGTTGACATTTGTCGCACGAGAACGGGTCGCTTCTACGACTTGTTCTTGTGTTCAACAGCTCGGCTGTTGAATGATCTGCCGGCCTCTGTGTTTCTTCCCTCCTAGAACATGAGTCTCTTCAAGACCCGAGTTTACTCCTTCCTATCCTCTAAAATACCCTACACACAGGATCCCCAAAGATGATATAGGCCTCGAGGGAAATTATTTCCCTCAGAACATGTAAAAAAAGATGATTTTCAACCTTCATCTATCCATTTTCATTTCCTTTCCCATTTTAAACCTAACTTAACAATATTTCCCAGCTACATATATATTTACCGGCTCTGGGCTGTATCGTATCAAATAAAAACCACCTATTTACCTCAAACTAATTAGTCTTTACCTCCCATACTAAATAAATACACTGCGAAATTCTTGGATCAAGCGTTATTTGAACCCTCGAAGGTTTCCTGGAAGAGGTAGTGACTTTTAGTCCCTTTGTGACCTCTTAAGTACCCCGTAAATTTTACTTTTGACATAGTACTCGTATAATGCGGTGGAACCGCTCCCAAATCTTTTGGCTAAAAGTTTACTATGGAACAGGTTAGTAAAAACTTGAATTTTCTAGGCTATTTTGGTTTATAGTCTGTCGGACATTACCCAATCTAAAGGCTATATTGCAAAACTTGGAGCACTGACGACATTTCAAAGTCTGTTAAGTGGTGTTTTACTAGAAGGTACTCGGTGTTAAAAGCGCCATTATATCATTGGGACCAGTAGTACATATCCAGGAGAAGATTTTTTAAATTCGTAGCTCCTAAAACATGAAACATAAATACAACTTATAATTAGTATAGGCCAAGAAAAACACATCACGGTTTTCGGCGTGTAAGCATTTAGGAATTGAAATATATTTTTTCTACCTTCTGTTAATTCAGTTGGATAATGTTACATGGTAGGGATCGAATTTTTCAAGTTATTTTTTTGTCTTTATTTAAATGGTTAATGTTAAATATCTAGATATTAACATATTAAATACAGTGGTTTTAAACAAAGCAATTTACATTGATTTAATAAATACGACTCCATAAAGCCATTTTACATCATTTGAAGAAATAGTATATGATTTGCACCCGTGAGAATGACTGTATTTGTTTAAATTACCCGAGTGCTAGGAAATAAATTACTCATATTTTGCATAAATCAAAAAAGTATGAGAGAGAATGATAAAACGATATTTTACAGCTATAAATATTTTTTGGCACGTAATATTTTCTGGTGATTTATTTACTTATACGATGTACACATTACAAGCACATAGATTTGTTTGTTTGTCTTATACTGCGTTGTTTTCCTAACTAGGTTGTTGCAGATTTGGTATACGGTGAAAACAGAAAACTTCTAGTTTTCTTTTTTTACACGTAGAAGAAAAAATATATGACAAAAGTAGAAAAAAATAATAAAAAAATCAGGACAATCAGCAGTCAAGTAAGTCTTTAGAATAATATGAGTAAATCTGGTACAGATACAGGATTGTAAGTGTCATGGTTAACCGTCTCAATTTACTTAATTAATGACTCTAACATTCTCAAAAGTACAATGAACGTCCAGTAAGAGGATAGTGACACATTATAACAACCATGAACCCCGAGCAGTAGACATGACAAGGGATAGATAATCCATTACAGCAAAGCTCTGAATGACGACGACCTGACGACCTGGAGTTAGGGTCGCCATCGCTGGACGGAACTGGTATAACATGTTGGGAAACATTATGTTAGACGTCCAACAGAATGAGAGAGACGTAACCTGGCTTATAAGATCTAGTCCCCAAATCTTCATTGTATTATTAGGTACATGGGTAAAATATAATTAACACAGCAAAGGATAAATGAGCACAAGTGCAGGTGGGAATGCTGTCCTTGTTCTACCGGTATTTCAATTGAAGATACTCTGAGAAACTAGCATCAATGACCCCTTCGGCACCAGTGCAAAGGCGATCCCAACATTTGTACACGGTTGGCATTTGTCACATGAAAACGGGTCATCATTGAGTTCAACAGCCAGGCTGTGGAACAAATTGCCGGCCTTTGTGTTTTCTCCCTCCTATAACATGGGTCTCTTCAAGTTCACTTCATATTTTCCTCAAAAAGACCCTCCACACAGTATTCTCAAAGATGAGGGAAATTATTTTCCTCTGGGCCTCCTGTGCAGAGTTAAAATAAAAAAAATAAAACATTGTTATTAAACTTAATTCGTAGAACACCATAATTAAAAAAAATAAAGTAAAACAATTGTTTTAATGTTGTTAGGAACGGCTGCCCGGCATGCTTCATACTAAATTATATTTTGGATTTGAGGCCAAAATACTAACTGAACCTACTGATCTTTTTTTTAATCAAAAATTATATTAAATATCTAGTACGGATGAGAAGTAATTTATTTATTTTCGTTTTACATTATGAAAAATGGGCCATTAAAGGAATTGATTTTTAGCGATTTTAGAGGCACCTTTAACAATTATTTGGGGTCTTGAAAGTATAATGAAATATAAAATAAAATAAAAAAATAAGTGTTATGGTGGACTTTAAATTAAATTAAAAATGGCCAATTTAAGTTGGAATGCAAATTTGCGTACATAATTTGAAATATCGACCCGAAATAACGTTTTTTTTTATGTTTTATTTTCCAATTTTTATTTACGTAATCATATTTATGATAATTTAAAATCAAAATACGGTAAACCCGCAAATAATTTTCTAAATCGCCTCTGAAATTATGAAAATTGATATTTTTCATAATTTATAAAAAAAATAAATAAAATACTTCTCCTACGTACTAGATATTGACTAAACCTTGAATTTAAAAAAAAATATATCATTCAGTTTGGATGGGTATTTTGGCCTCAATTCCAAAATTATGTTATTTATGAAATAGGCAGCGCAGCCGTTCGTCTTAAGTTCTGGAAGAATTTTAGTTTTTTTCTTATTGTTGTAAATAGTAATAAAAAATAAATAGGTTTATTTTCAATAGCGCCGTTTATAATTAAAATCACCTGAATGTGGCTTTACATCGCTTTTTTTTAAAGATTTTATAATTGTTTTCTGACGTAAGAACAAGTAGAAGGTCATTCCAAGAATGTGGACCTAGCATATTAAAAGCTTTGTCCTAAAACTGTCACTGTCATTTTGAAAATGGCTTCGAATGCTGAAACAGCTGTCACAATTAAAATAAATTTTTAAAATGTTACCAGAAATAAATAATAACATACAAATTTGAATTACTGTATATTAAAAAAAAATCGAAGAACAAAACATCCTTGAGGTGAGTAATCATAAAACGGCGCTTTTAAAATTTCGCAATTTTTCTGGTTTGCTTTTATTAAGTAATATTATGTTTTCTTGAGTTACAAACGTTGAACTTCTTATCAATGGTTCTAATAAATCCAATTTTGGTTACATTAAAAATCCTAAGCAACATCTACTTGTAGTTATGCCTAGTAAGGTCGTTTTAAAAATTTTAGAAGTAAAAAAAGTGCTAATGAAGTTAAATCCGTAATCTCCCGACCCAAAATCCAATGTTAATCTAGTAAGCTCATTTGTTTATAACGAATGAAATCATTTTCAATTAACATGAAATATTTTTTAATTGTTTTACTAACTTCTCGTGAAAAAAAAAAGACGGAATCCGGAGGTCGCAGGTTCGAATTCCGGCGTGCGAAAGTAAATTTTTTATATTATTAATACATTTAATTCATGTAAAAGTAATATACGAGTACATTGCGGCACGCTCCAGAGTGGTACATACTTTTAGTATCGCCACGGTGAAAGACCGCCATTCAGAATAGCCAGGAAAATTTTGGAAGAAAGGATCAAAATCAGAAAAATTATTTCTCTTTGCAAAACAAAAGTTTCTTCTACTCCAAAAATCTGCAGACCGTTGTTAACAGACCAACTGCTATCTCTAATGCACAGTTGTATGTATGCCTAGTCTATTCTATAGATATTTCAATGGAGCCTGCTCGAATGAGCTAGTAGCGTTGATCCCCCCCGCGTCGGTGCACGTGAATGAAACTCGACGGACACGAGCGGAACATCCGTTTTCAGTTGATGTTGGCTTGTACGAACGGGTCGTCTCGTCGACTCGTTTTGGTGTGAATCGGCTGTATGTCAATGATCAACATTAAATTCATAAAACAGTTTTTAACAATACCTTCGTAGCCAGTGAGTTAGAATAGAATAATTATCTAATCATCATAATAACAAAATAATCATTTCGAAGCGGATGTACGTCGTTTATTCAATTGGACTAGCTTTGCTTGCCGAAATAAATTTAAATAACGTATGTTAATATTTTGTGATTGATGTGTTATATATATCGACAGTATATTTATAATTATTAGTTATATTCTGTACACAGCGATTAAAACTACACATATTAGAAAAGTTGTTTTAAACTAAGTAATTGTTATTAAATTATTAATTATACAATTATTATTTTTATAAACAATAATTATTAATCTAAAACACTCATCCAAATTGAAAAAAAACCTTCCGAGCAAAGATAAATGTCGCCGGCAGGACTCGAACCCGCACCCTTCTAATGTCCGGTTAGATGCTCTACCGTTGAGCTACGTCGGCTTATGCCAAACCCCAAGTTAATCAATATATACTAGTGTTCCATTTAATAATTACTATTTTTATTATATTTTCACCTGTAAACAACCAACTTTATTAGTATGAGAGAGGCTTGTAACGGCTAAATCCCTCAAATAGATGACGTCGAGACAAATTATGTCTACATTTTATTGGTGAAAATTGCTTTGACTTGTCAAATATTTATTAATTGATAAACTAAAGTTCTTAAAAACTTATGACAAGATTTTTGTGCATAGCGCAAAGGGTAACAATTATTATTTTTATAAACAATAATTATTAATCTAAAACACTCATCCAAATTGAAAAAAACCTTCCGAGCAAAGATAAATGTCGCCGGCAGGACTCGAACCCGCACCCTTCTAATGTCCGGTTAGCCGACGTAGTTCAACGGTAGAGCATCTTTATCTCTTATACAGCATCTATGGTGGGGGTTAACCTGTGGGGGATGCTGTTCCCACCCTCTATTCTACGTTTCCTCACTTATTGTAATTCTGTTTATTTATTTAGTATATATATTTTAAACCCAGAAATAATTTCAGGTTGAACCGAAGCTGGATGGTTGTAGAGAGTTGTATTAAAAAATGTCTTTCAATTTATTGGAACAAGCTATTGAGGCTTTTAAACCTCATTGTAATACTTGATCATTGTAGAAGATAATATTAACAAATCTCTAATGAAACATGAAACATAAGACAAAGAAAATAAAAGCTAACAGTCGTATCTGGTAATCGAACCCAGGACCTCGGTCTTACCGGGACAACCCTATAACCACTGAGCTAATGAGATCTGGTTATTTTACCTAATTTAGATCGATATTAGGCTTTCAATGTAAGACTCACCAGTATAATCATCAAATAATTCTCATTCTTTTGTATGATTGTAAAGTTCTCTTGAATATATTTGCTATCTAGATAGTGTGTGATAAATAAGGATGTAAAATTAGCAGGTATCATTAACTCAGTGGTTAGAGCGTCGTCCCGATAAGGAAAAGGACCCGGGTTGGGTTCTCAGATGCGACTGGTGCCTATTTCTTTTCTGTGTCTTTTTCTTTTTCATGATGTTTTTTTAATCTTCATAAAACTTTTATTTGTAGTCAATTAATTTCGTGAGCATATAATTCTTGATTTCATAATTTCTCTAAACTACTCCACGTCACCTTTCTCTAAACTTTGTTATTTTTTATTATTACTCACACCTACAATCATTAGTTAAGAGAACCATTCTCATCCCAGACAAAATTACTAAGATATTTATTTATTTATTTATTCACTCCCTCGTATTATTTTTTAAGTGTTGATATATTTATCACATAGGAGGTACTGAGAACCAGGGAGGCTTTTACGCAATTTGAGTCGTTTTGAAAAAAAATACTTTTGAAGTATGAAAGAAGGGTGAATGCAGGAAACTCCATTAATGGAGGACTGAACGCGGTTGGCGCTAACAAAAAGTTGTCCAAAGAAGCGAAGCTAGCAGTCCACAATGAAGTGCTGATACCCACCCTGATGTATGGCAGTGAGGCATGGAAATGGCAGAAGAAGGATGAAAGTAAACTGAATGCCGTAGAAATGAGATCTCTAAGGCGAATGTGTGGTAAAACCGTGTATGATCGTGTGAAAAATATTGAAATTCGTAAGGAATGCAAGGCTGATGTAAGCGTAATGAGTAAGATTAAGAAAGGGACGCTTAGATGGTTTGGGCATGTGGAGCGAATGAACGAAGAAAGGAGTGTAAGAAGAATGTATGACGCGAATGTGAATGGAAGAAGAAGCCGTGGACGCCCGAGAAAGACATGACACGATCAAGTGAATCAAATACTTGAGTCGGGCCATGTCAGAAGTCGGAATAATAGAAGAGAATGTGTGAGACGATGTATGAATGTGAATGAAGCAAGAAGTGTATGCCAAGATCGAATTGTTTGGCGGTCCGCCTTCTCTGCCTACCCCTGCGGGGAAACGGCGTGATGGTTAGTTAGTTTTACTTTTGAAGTGTTTGAGAATTTTGTTAATCCTTTCATTTCATCAATCCATTTTGATTTTGCTGATGGCAAACAAACTGAAGTGACAAAAAATACATTTGTAATTTTATAGCATATAAATAATAAACTTTTCTTGGTTATTGATTTACTTAAGTAACAGCATAAAGCGCACTGAAAACCATCGTTTTATTGAAGTTAATATTTCAATAATATCTCTAATATTAACATTTTTTCAAACATTTCACCTCTGTTCAGATTATGGATTAAAGTGTAAAAAAAATGTTTTTTTTACTATTATTAATTTCGTTTTCATTTGAAGACATTACAAAAGTAGTTTAACTTACTTTTTCAATCGCTAAAGTTTAATTAGAATGAAGAAATCATAAATGAAAACAACATAAATTATCCTCAAATATGAGATATAAAATAAGGAAACTAACCTGTTATTTTTCGTTCAGAGTTTGATGTCGGTTGTAGGGTTTCTTCCTGAATATTGCAGAGGTCTATGATCCTACCTATACGTGATGTTTGAGTAGTGAAACTCATGTTTTGTTGACAAAAATTGTTAAATACTAAAACACAAAAAAGCGCGATTTTACCAATTGTTAGTTCATACTAATTAGTCTGTTGAGTTTCGATGAAACATACTTTATTACAGATTTCGTCTATAATATACAATTAACATGATGTTTTATGGACTTGTTGCTGCAATATTGACTGTTGAGTCTATGCGGCACGAAGATATTACAGCTGTCTATAAACTTCATACAAAGATAAAATTTAAGGCAAATGGCGCTTAAGCCTATCTGGTTCTCATCCCCTCGTAGTTAGTTATACAAATGAGTATAATAATATAATACATACAATACTAATTAGAGTGTAAAAGAAGTAAGTGGTACAATATAAGTATGTAGTTACAGCGTAATGAATAATAGTTTTAACTGTGGTTACATTATAACTTCAGGTTGTACAAAAGAGTTGTACAAATGGTTTAGTACATGACATAATAACATGACCATAAACGAAGTAAGAAGGTAGATACTATGTAAGTAAGTAGTTACAGCGCGATGGGTGGGGTAAAAGGTTTATAATTATCATGACGTTGTAATGCATGTTTATAATACAGCAAACCTTTATTACGCCCGATTGGGTGTTTTACACAAACATAACATAGTAAATGCAACGATAAAAAGGTAGACATGAAAAACATAATAAATCTGATATTCCATTTGAGAAAGGTTGATAATTCAATGATTGAAAAACATTTTTATTTCAAATATTTAAGAAACAGATAATATTATTATACGGGCTTCAGTTTATTCAATGAGATTAACAGTATTAATTTTTAAGTTTTTTTAGCAAGGCATTTTATTTAATTAATTTCTTGTAGATACTTCGGTATCCAATCAAGTAATGTCGCAGATTTTTCAATTTCTACGTGAAAATCAAATACTGCATAAATTATTCATGCATACGCTGGCACAGTAAAGCTCTAATCACGTAGCAAATTGATCGCTACGTAAATTTCTACTTTGAATTTTAGACCTTTCAATTAAGGACGCTGCTAATGATACATAGGTCGGTAAGGCATAGGTAATACTATTATAGATCTTTCACTCTGGGCTTAAATTGCGTTCGCGTCAAAACGTAGCTTAATTCTGTATAATTAATTCGGTAATGCCTTTAAACGCCGAAACCGCTCATTTTAAATTAGATTTTTTTCTAAATTTCTAGAAATACGTATCTAAAAACATAAAGACCGCAATTTTTTAACGGAAAATTCAATTTTATTATACATTTACAAATAGACCCATTAAAATGTACCTAGTTACCCGTAGTTCATGTAACTACAGAATAAAAAAAACTGCTACAAAATTAATTTTTATGAAGCAAGAAGGAAATCACGGGAAAAAAACAAAACCAGAAATAACCATCTGTTTAAATAAAAGCTGACACGAATGACATTACATAATTTTTTACAACCCATAGATTCTGTAAACAAACACAATGTAATCCTTCTTCCAGAGGGTAATAAACCAACCCGAAAGTAGTTTTAAAAATAATTGTAAAGCCGTACCGTCGGCGATAAAATAAATTTCATTTCGTAAATAAAAACAATATTAGAAAGCAATGGGACTCACTCCGTACATAGATGATATATATACTATAGATTTAGTTTTAATTGTGCGAGTATGAAGTTGCCCGTGATATGGTAAAACCGGTCCGGTCGAAAATAAACAAGTGGAAAAAAGTTACAAAGGAATTTTAATAAAATAAAAAAATAAAATTATACATGATATAATAAAACACATATAAAACTTATTTCCACTTTTATTTTATTTCACCGTGACAGGTTTCAGTTTGTTAAAGCCATATTCAGACTGGTAAAAGTTAATCTTAAACTACGGTTTATATACCCAACATGTGGGGGAGGAGGGGTGGGGAGATAATACAAGGGATTTATTCTATTACATGGGTTTTCTTTATATTTGTCATTAAGTCATCATTAGAAATAACCCGCCTAACTAAAAAAATAGACCCCAACTTCGTAATAAATAAACAATTAGAGTCATTTGCCAAATCTCCGCTCCTATATCCATTGTAATTTTTAATTATTATCATAGGTTCTAGGTAAAATATCTATTCTGTTTTATATAAAACCTAATTATAAGACTATCCCTGAAAAGATGTAAATCAAAAAATCCCATAGCATAACAATTATAATACCGAGTCTAATTAAGAATTGATGTTAATAATTCACATTACTTGTAAGGTATTCCCCAGACAATATTAAAGTCTAATTAAGAATTGATGTTAATAATTCACATTACTTGTAAGGTATTCCCCAGACAATATTAAAGTAAACTACAAACCAGAGGTAATTAGCTTACTGGGAATAACCAACATAATTAGGAAGTCGGCAGTCAAAGACGACTTAATGACAAATATAAAGAAAACCCATGTAATAGAATAAATCCCTTGTATTATCAACCCACCCCTCCTCTCCCACATGTTGTGTATATAAACCGTAGTTTAAGATTAACTTTTACCAGTCTGAAGATGGCTTTAACAAGCTGAAACCGGTGACGGTGAAATAAAATAAAAGTGGAAATAAGTTTTATATGTGTTTTATTATATCATTATAATGGAATTCCACCATGTATTATTAGTTTCAAAAATGGAAATATTAAAATTATACATTATTCATTGGTAGTGCCAACTCGAAGGCTTTAAATAAGTACTAAATAAATAAGCCAACGCTTTGTTTTAAGCGACTAATTTATTTATAAATCAACACCAACCGGTTTCGCTTATCCCAAACCATGTTTAAAAATAAACAAAAATACATAAAGTGAGCATGTATATAGATGAGATACTCATATGTAATAAGAGGGCGACAAAATATAAAAGGATACAATGGGACAGTGAGACAGAGATTTACTTACATGTAATAGAATGAGACAACACATAAAAAAAGAAAGAGACAGAAGATCAAAGGAGAAAAGATTACGAAGAAGTGGAAGATGTTGAATTAAAAATATTATAATAATAATTTGTCTGGAGTCCCATATTAGGTATATTTCCAGTTAACTCAAAATTATCCACTTTTTCTCCCACTTCTTTGACGTTCTGTCTCTTTCTCTTGTACGTGCTGTCCTATTTTATTACAGATAAGCATATCTCGGTCTTATTATTCCATTATTTCGTATAATATTTTGTCTTTTTTGTTTTATTTTGTAATTTTTGTTTTAAATTTTACCCAGACGAAGCTTGCGGTTAGCGAAACCAGTCGGTTATGATTTTAAAAAAAAAGGTGGTTTAAAACAAAGTGTTTGTTCTATTTAATAAATATTTCAAAAGAAAAAGTAATTGCTTTCGATGAAAACATTAAATGAACTTCACGTAAATTATTCACAACAATTTTTTTTAGTGAAAAATGTCATAAAGGAATAAAATTCTTTATTAAAACATAGAACACTGTTAACGTTTTTTAAAACACTGTATGTATCAGAGAAACACGTCGAGTCTGAGGTTCGACGCATTAGCTCGTTGATTAGAACTAGAGTCTTAATAAATGAAATCTCCAGGTTTAAAACCTGGTCGTCATTTTTTTTGGGTTTGTTTTTCTAATACATAACAAGAATAAGAGTTAATTTATGTAGCGCAGTTTTGTGAAAATTCACCTAAAGTGCAATTTACACTAACTAACCAAACCTAATATAATTTGAAAATAACAGACATACTATATATATGCAAATTAAAACTATGACTTTAAATATTCATGAGCAACAGACTCACTTACATGCACAATTTAGAATATTATATAACAATTTAGAATAAACTAGGGGTTAGATAATGAAAGGTAAACTACGAGGTGTGTTCAAAAGAAAAGGTGAATTTTGAATTTTCGCGGGCTGTGTACATTCGATTATCGATTTTTTTTGTTATGTTTGTACACATATGTTAGCATTATCAGCCATTTTGGATCAGTGCTTTGTTTTTGACAACTGGAAAGGTAAGTCGCGTTTTTGGGTGTTCTTCGATTTTTTATTTAGGTTCGTTTTCTGAGGCACCATCAGCCCGATTGCAGTGAAATTTTAGATTTGCTTTATTTTCTGTCTTTTCAGCATTCCTTCAAAAAAAAATCGATTTTTTTCTAAAATATAAAAAATAAAAAGGAAAAAATCGAAGAACACCCAAAAACGTGACTAACCTTTCCAGTTATCAAAAAGAAACCACTGATCCAAAATGGCTGATAATGCTAACATATGATAAACATATGTGTACCAACATTTAAAAAAATCGATAATCGTATGTACACAGTCCGCGAAAATTCACAATTCACCTTTTCTTTTGAACACATCTCGTATAAATATTCGAAGAGCAAGAAAATATGCACTTAATATCCTAACCTAAGATAATTATAAAATAACATATATATTACAGGCATGCAAATTAAAACCACAATTCAAAATACTGGAGTAGCACTCACTTAGATGAACATTTTAGATATTAAGATATATCAATTTAGAAGCTAGGGGTGTAAATAATCAAATATAAAGTACGTACAAACAACAACAGAGCAAGAGAATATTATATAACACTATGTGTACTCGTACATAGTTTTTCACTAGATACTAAGGGCATTGAATAATAAGGATCACGTGGGGAGAAAACCGCAACTAAATAAACTATGGAGGATAAAATGAAAAAAGGGAAGAATTTTTATTTAAATCTACATGAGAAAATAAAAAAGTATCGATCGCATCTGGAAAGAGAGAGTAGTACCCCTTCTCTTGCCGGGACAAAGCTCTAACCACTGAGACAATGAAACCTATTCTCGATACTGTAATTCAATTTTTAAGAATTGTTTACATTATCTTTAATTAAATTTCGATATTTTCTGGGTTGCTATCATTTTATATGATCGCAAAGTTCTACGCAATTATAACTTTAATCTAAATAGTGTCTAGGGTAATTAACCTATCCGATTTTTTAATTTTTTTATGTCCTATAGGACATCTATTGACTTTTTCTACAAGTCCGAAATGTATTATATGTGGATTGATAATTAATAATGTTATTCCACTATTTTATTTAATTTCTCACCACTTTCCTACAATGGTAGGCAGAGAGAATAGACCACCACACACCTCATTACATCATTCACATTAAAAAAAAAATTTACGTGACCCGTCATGCTCTAATTTCCTCAGTCGTTCCTAAATCTTTTCTATTCACTAGCACGTCACATGTTCTCCCGACACCTCTCTCTTAATTCAGCCGCTCTTTAATAAATGTTTAATGGCATTAATGTCGACTAGCCCCATAATAATGAACTGAATAAGGCATCATATTGTACCAGGCACTAACATCCGCTTTCACCCCCACCTAACTAACACAGTATCCGTCACACCTGAGGGAATATACTACGGCTATACCTTCGAAGCCTCGGCTTGGACCCGACAGGTTGTTAACCCTGCATTATAGAGCTTAGAGAGCTTAGAACTTAGTGTGATCTACCGTGCCTTGTACCCCGGACTCCTTCTTGTAATGGTCTTCTTTGATTATCAATTTGCCTGGGTTTTGTTATACGTTTAAGTTAAATAGGGTAATATGAAATATTTCGTCAATCGAAGAAAGTTGCTCCATTGGGTAAAGCGACATATTTTTTCAAGGCAAACCGAAACTGCATTCGTAGAATATGAGTTATAAGTTTTTCAGTATCATCAGATATTCCTTCTTGTAATTAAACTTTTAACATGGTAAGACGAAATTCTTATTCTGTCATTCCAAAAAGTAACTTTGTAAAAATTACGAAATATTTATTACTCACGTTGGTCCACGGATATTTAGTAAAGGTATGTATTGTTTTATATATATTTTACTTACAAGAATTAAATGTAGTTGGATGAAAACGATTGAATACAAGTATTATAACAATTGTTGCTATATTTAAGTGTAATGTATAAACACATTGTTAAAGCGATTAAAATACGTATTTTGTTAATTTTTTATTTTTTTTATTTATTATTTATTGAGTTATGCATATTACATTTTACGTATATAAACTAATACATAGATCGATACATTTCAACTTTTCATTTATCTACTTATATAAAAATCAATGTAAGTTTGTTTGTCCTCGATGTTCTCGAAAATTACTCTACCGGTTTCGCTGAAAATAGCACAGTTTATTTTTATTAGTGTTTATAAAGTAGTTTTAATGAAATTCAATTTGTAAAACTGTTGCTATACCGTTTTAAAATTAGTATGAAAAAGCATTGTATGTGTTATGTTTTATTTAGGTTAGCCCATAGATATAACACTCTGGTTAGCCACAGATTGCATATTGAAAAGGAGAAGGTGTTTTTATAATTTCTTCAAGAGATTGATATTCACCTTATGGTGTCATTATTAATAAATGAATTAAAAATTACTTTGTAATCACCACTTTCTTAATATGTTATATAAAAATCAACATGTTTTGAAAACAATGCTTTCCTCATCAGGAATATAGAGAATACTAAAAAATAATAATATTAAGCATAGACAAATGATAACCATAAAATAACATTATTTTGTTCTATGCTTATCATTTGAAGAAGTTTTTTTTGGGTAGAATATTTTCAAAATGGAAAACACGAGTAGGTACCTACGTAAATGATTTATATATACTTTGAAAAAATAAACGTTTGGAATGAAACAAAATATTCAAATGAATGTTTATTTATTTGGAGATAGTGACTTTCGCTGTCAAATCAATTATGGCACCCCAATGACAAGCAACAATTCACAACTTAATAACTTTATTAAAAAAAAAATTCCGACCAAGGTCGGATACATATCACCTGGTTGTTTGTTTTACAGTAAGAAAAACAATTTTTTGTAAATATATTAATTCTTCAATCATTCTTCGGACTTTCGGGCATCTCATCATACATTTTCAGCCATATATCTATAGTAAGCCATCACTGTAGATATTATTATAGAAAGTGGTTCGAAACTAACAACCTCTAGTGTTACTTGCTGTTGCATGAAATGTTATTGGAGCTAAAATGATGGGACTGTCTTTAACGTAGTTAATATGAAGACATAGAATCGTTATGTTCTTGAAACTAGTCTACCAAATTTATCAAAATCATAAAATTTTGAAAGCATTTATTTTTGTCCACGAATCAGTAACCCAAATCGTTAAAGGTTTCATTTATTATATTCGACAATGGATTCGAGTTCGGACCAAATCTAACGTAATACAAACTGTTTCTTTGATTGAAATCACAGTTGGAAATTTGATTTACGATACAAAATCTCTCGTCTGAACTCCTGTAGTGTCTAAAATCAATCATATCTTCAGAAACCGTTAAATATCAAAAATTGAGACCTTGAGCAACTTTACCTTGAGCAAATCAAAATTATATCGGAATATGTTCTATTTGTTTTAATTTAAGGTAGTTCCGGTTATAATTTTAACCTTCATGTTACCAAATCAAGAATTTTCTCTCCGATTTCAAGATAGAACGCCAGCAATACCGTCATATTTGAGTTAATTGTACCCTTTCCCACTTAAACATACTTGAAAATAATTTTAATTTATTCTTTCATTTGTAATGGTTTTATTTGTAAAAGTTTCATTTGTAACAGTTTCATTTGTAACAGTTTTGTTTAAAGAGTTTCATTTGTAGCAGTTTCATTTGTAAGAATTTCACTAGTAACAGTTTCATTTGTAACAGTTTCTTTTGAGAGAGTATCATTTGTAACAGTTTCTTTTGAGAGAGTATCATTTGTAACAGTTTCAGTTAAAATAAAAATAAAAATTTTATTTAAAAAATTAAGGGACTTTACATGTATTTAAAAACAAATCAATTTTGAGAAACAGTTATTAGTCAGATTGTACCAGGTTTGTAAAATGTGTACAAAATACATAAATACCCATTTGAATAAAAACCTCCTATGAATAACATTTTGATTTTGATGAAAAAAATGGTCTTTTTCAAAAAAATATTTTATGTAATTATTGCGTGACATCTCCACAAGTTTCTCTTTTACGAATTGGTTGTGAAATATATTTGCTAGGAATTACTCAAATAAGGATAATATTTTGTAAGAGTTTAGAGATAATATTCGAGATTAAAAATCTAAGTAACGTATGGTTTCATCTTGGGAATATGAGGGTTAAACACCAAATTAAAGTACGGGAAATTTCTACCGGGATATTCTATATAACTCAGGGTAGATATACGATATACGATACTTGTATGCTAACAATATTAAGGTAGGTAAGGCGGCTAGGTAGACTTCAACGTACATTAGTGAAAAGTTCTGTGTCCCTAAATAATATATCGGCCGACAATGTCATGTTTTAATTAACGACAGATCCCTAAGGGTGGTATCGACGATAATAAGCGAGAATTTCTGTAATGAAAATCCATTATCGGTACTCCGCCCCACTTTGCAGACGTTCGATTTCGCCCAAATCTGGAGTCGATAATGTGGCGACTAAAAGCCTTAAGGTTTATTCTGGGAGGGATTTTCGCCTGGAATGAACAGCCACATGACTTAAGAATGATCAAAGAGTCGACAGAATTCAGAACTAAACTTAAAACTCATCTTTTCAGACAATCATATCTATAAATTGAAGAAATGCACACATAAATTGCTTAGCCAGGCTAGCCGGTTAGTGCTTACCTAAAATCACTTATAGAGTAACTAATAAAAATCATGCATCGGTGCGCAAATGCGTCCACGGCCCGCAACACTGTAAATAACTAAATGTGTAAAAAAAAAAGTTCATATCTATTAAAAACTTCTTACATTTTTTTAATATCATTTTATGAATATTCTCCAGTCCTAAAAATTATAAATATTTCGAATAAATACCAATTCTTCTTGTGCCACCAATCTTCTAATAAATGTAACATCTATAGAAAAGGAGGATAAAAAAGCAACTGTAAAAATCATATCATCTCCAAGGTTAAATTTTCTGGTAAAATTGTGTTCATCTAAAGTCTAAAGCAACCCGCCAGGTAAGTTTGTTTTTCTGTTTTAATTTCTTCACACGATTGGTTTTCACTTTGTTGCGTCATTATTAATAAATGAATTAAATAATATACTTTGTATTGACAACTTTATGCATATAAAGATATTTAAATGTTTCGAAAGCGATGCTTTCTTCATCAGGAGTTGTACTAAAATTAATAATAAAATAATTTAATTTAATTTTAAGTAAGTATTTTCAGTATTACCCTGGTGGGAGAACACCATTCAGAAACAAAAGTAAAAAATAAAATTTTCTTCAATAGCGGCTAACTTATTTTAAATACACTAAATTCGTGGTTTTCAAAGTGTTTGTTTTATTTAATACTAGCTGATATGTACCCGGTCTTGCTCGGGATTTTTTTAAAAATAATTTTATGAAGTTGTGAATTCTTGCTTGTCACTAGGGTGCCATATTTGATTTGACAGAGAAAGAAACTATCTCCAAAAAAAAACATTAATTTGAATATTTTATTTCATTCCAAACGTTTATTTATCAAAATATATCTAAATCATAAAGTTCTTAAGTAGGTACCTATTCATATTTTCAATTTTGAAACTATTTTACCCAAAAAAAACTTCTTCTTTTGAATATGCAATCTGTGGCTAACTAGAGTGTTACATCTATGGGCTAACCTAAATCAAACATTGCGGGTTCAATGTTTTTCATACAAATTTTAAAACATTATAGCAACAGTTTTAAATATTGGATTTCATTCAAACTACTTTCTAAACCTTCCCTGCACTAATAAAAACAAACTGCGCTATTTTCAGCGAAACTGGTACAGTGATTTTCGAGAAAATCTAGGAAAAACAGACAAACTTACATTGATTTTTATTTATATATATACTAGATGATGTCAAATCGCAAAGTGATTCTTATGAAAATAAAAATTAAAATGTTATTTACAACCTTTTTAATTTTTAAAATTTTATATTAATCTAAATGGTATTCATAAATATTGCAGTGTAAAATGTATATACTATTATTTAAATCAGAGGTATGATTTTCCTCCAATGAATGATCGGGAATCTCGGAGAAATTATTACTGTTTTAACATCTTAAGGTGATACGAAACGGACCCTTTACATGTAATCTGTTTGCAAACGTTTCGCGTAAACAGTTGACATTTAAAAAAAAATGAATACTATAAAATTCAGTTAAATAATAGCTACCCGCCAATACCTATTTAATTTTTATACTCGTATTAATTATATTTATCCTGTAATTACTTGAGGAATAGCAATCATTTTTTATTCATTGCATGAATATGTTAGTCAATGACACAGTCGAAATATATACACTTTTACACTTGTGGCGTGTACGTATCTAAGAATGGGACATACCACGATTCTGCTGAGTGTGGAAGCGGTTCCGGTGTATCATTATTAACTTATCTATTTGAGAAGGAGTAATTTTAAAATTTCTCGAAGTATTGTCTACATACAAAAATTCGTAATCTTTGGAATTTTATTTCTATTTTTATGTGAAATCTCATAAGAACGCCCCCGTCTGCACGGTGAACAGACGAACAGCGATATATCGCTACCAAACTGTGAAGCGAGTTAAGGGAGGGATTCGGTTTCAAAGCCCGCATAAAATGAAAGAGGAAATACAGATGCCGGGATGCTTGAAATGGATTTATCCGTGTCAAGTGATTAGATCTAAATAGCTAGGTACTCCCCAACCTTTCCCTTCTTCCTCCCAATTTCTTCTCTCTCCCTACAGACTTTAGTTTCAGGATGGATGTGCTACAGGGAAACTGGTGAAGGGCACATTCTTCTACGATGTGTTCTGTTGTTTGAATATGTCCACATTCACAAAGTTTGAAATCCTTTAGGCCCCATTTATGCATCACATACGCACAACGGCTGTGACTGCGCATCGGATGCGGTTTAATGAGGACCACGTCTTCCGGGGGAGAGAGAACCCTAGCAATTTAATAGTAAAGTCTACAAAAAGGTGCTTGTTTGTCACTTCCGGTCTGCCACTGAGTTCGCCACGACTCTTCAGGGGGGTATCGTGATAGAAGCATTGCCGTCTCTCGTCTTACAGCGGGCGGTGCGATGTTCGAGAGGACAGGGAGTCATTGTAGTGGGACGGAGGGAAGTGTTCCACTCACCGTGCGCATGGCTGTATTTAGTTGCACGTCGATCTTTTGTGTGTGTGTACTTCTAGCCCACACTGGAGCACAATATTCCTCTACCGAGTAAACCAAGGCAATCATAGCTGTTCGTAGGGTGTTTGAGTTGCGGCCGCAGCTAGTTCCTGCTAGATTTATATAAATAAAAAATGGATGATTTGTATAGGGCAGTTTTTGTGAAAAATCACCTCAAGGGCGCTGTACAAATATTTATAATAATTTCTTCAAATGCTTGGTAACTTTGTGACATCATTATTAATTATATAAATTGAAAATACACTTTGTATATAACACTTTACTTAAAATATGTAAATATTTCTACATGTTTCGAAAGCAATGCTATCATCTTCAGGAATAAATGAATACTAAAAAATATTTTCAAGTACAGAAAAATGATAAAAAATTTAAAACAATAATTTAATAACATTGAATAATTCAATGTTTTATAATTATGTTGTCATTAACATTTTTAATCTGTTACTTACCTACTTTAATTCATTTTTGTTTATGCTCATATTTTGTATATTCTTAAATTATTGTTTTAAATTTTTTATCATTTTTTATATTTGAAAATATTTTTTAGTATTCATTTATTCCTGAAGATGATAGCATTGCTATCGAAACATGTAGAAATATTTATATATTTTAAGTAAAGTGGTATATACAAAGTGTATTTTCAATTTATATAAATATTTATTAACTTATTATGTACAAACAGATACAGAAAAACATACTTACCTGCAGGTCGCTTCAGATGAACACAGTTTTATTAGAAAATTTAAGTACAGAGATGATAGTTTTACAGTTGCTATTTGTTGCTCCTTTCCTATCGATGTTACATTTATTAGAAGATTGGTGGCAAAAGAAGAGTTGGCATTTATTGAAATACTTATAATTTCAGGACTGGAACATATTTATAAAATTAATTTTAGGACTGGAAAATACCTATACAGTGACCTTAAAAAGCGTAAGAAGCTTTTAATAGATATTAACATTTTATTTATTTATTTTTACACTTTAGTTATTTACAGTGTTGCGGGCTATGGACGCATTTGCTAACCAATGCGTGAATTTTTAATTTAAATTTTTTTTTTTTAAATTTTTTATTTAATGACTTTAGGTAAGTACTAACCGGCTAGCCTAGCTTAGCAATTTACAGATGCATTTTTTCGATTTATGGAAACGATTGTCTGAAAAGATGTCTTTTAAGTTTAGTTCTGAATTCTTAAGTCATGCTGCAGTTCATTCCAGGCTTTAGGTCCTGACACTCCGAAAGCACGATCACTGAATTTAGTATTAGGTGTGCGCTTTGGTTCCTTCAAGCTCCCGATAGCTGATGACGCTGCTGATCTAATGTTGGACTGCCGCGAATTGGTATTTTCAGGAATACATACTTCTGATAAGTAAGCCGGAGCCATTCCGTTAAGTGACTTAAATACCATCCAGCAGAGCTTGAACTGGATTCTTTCAGGACATTTGAGCCACTGGAGATTTTTGAGATGCTCTGAAATGTGAGAATATTTAGATACGCCGGTGATAAGTCTTGTTGCAACGTTGAATACTGATTTTTTTCTGAATTTCTTACAATATTTATTCCAACCCCTAATCGGATATACCAGTCCTAAAAAAACACATAAAAAACTATCTATATTATGCTTTTTATCGAATGCGTTAGAAAAAAAATGACCCCATGATGGTCCTGAAATAAATATATTTTATTAATTGAAAAACTAAAGTTTTTAAGACAAGATTTTTCTGCATAGCATAATTATTGAATGAAACACTAGTATATATTGATTAACTTGGCGGGTTTGCGATAAGCCGACGTAGCTCAATGGTAGAGCACCTGACCGGCAATCAGAAGGGTGCAGGTTCGAGTCCTGTCGGCGAAATTTATCTTTTCTCGGAAGGTTTTTTCAATTTGGATGAGTGTTGCAGGCTAATAATTATTGTTTATAAAAATAAATATATTTTAATTTACCAAATTATTACAATTTCGTCAAACGATTGGAATTCACTTTGTGGCCATTATTAATAAATGAATTAAAAATTACTCTCTATTCCCCACTTTATTAATATTTAAATATATAGATATCAACATGTTTCGAAAGCGATGGTTTCCTCATCAGGAATATATAGAATACTAAAAAATAGTAATGTCAAGTATAGACAAATGATAAACATAGAAAACAATAATGTAAGAATAGACAAATTATACACATAAACGAACATTGAATAAAGTAGGTAAAAAACTACTACAATATTTGTAACTATTATAATCAATTATCGTTGATGTTTATAATTTGTCCTTTCTAACATTATTGTTTTCTATGTTTATCATTCATTTACCAAATTATTATTTTCATGGGACTTTAATTTTTTTTTCTCACAATAAACATTTCGTATATATTAATACAAAAACCACGGTTTATATTCTGTCGTCAGTAGAGGTTACATTATTTAATTACTGTGACTTTAAAGACATCAGTGCTAATTTGTTCGCCAGAAAGCGTCTGGATTAATTTGCAATTCCGCTTTTTCTTTGGCGAAATTTGACTTATCAGATTATATTTTCGACGGTTGACTCCGAAAAATATACGATAAGATGATTTTAAAGTAAAACAATATTTACTAAAGAGAAATAATGGACTTGGATGAAGTTCAGAGTTTTATTCATTCAAATTAACGAAGAATTAAATTTATTACCGTAAAACATTTTTTTTTTAATTTCTTCAAAACATTGGTATTCACTTTGTGGCGTCATTATTAATGAATGAATTCAAAATTACTTTAGTTTTTTTTTAAATTTTAGTATTCTGTATATTCCTGATGAGGAAAGCTTCGCTTTCGAAACATGTTGATATGTATGTATTAATAAAGTGGTGATTACAAAGTCATTTTTAATTCATTTAGTAAAGTTAATTGAATAACCGTCCTACCCATACGAACGGTACGTGGTACGGCCGCTTTATTATCGCCCGAACGCAACAAGCCGTATCCCGTACATGTTTAGGTAGAAATAAAACTATACTCGAAACCCACAAAACATTCGTATACGTCAAGTTTGTTCCTGCGTCATCTCGTTTAGTATTTCGAGGTCAGCCGAAGCTAACGGATGTGTTCGGGTATTTTCGTCTCTCGCATATAAGTTGGTATATTGCAAATACGTATTGTCATTGTGAATTCTAATGAAAAAAAAAGCTACTACTACTTTTTGAATAATAACCCAAAGGACGGCCGGTTAAAATACATTGTACTTATGATTCTGAAAGATATAATCGGTTTATATTATTTCAATATATTGCGATACGTACATTGTTTTTTAAAAACAATCCTTTCAAATTGGCTAAATAATACTGTAATCGATCCCACTCAATTCGGGTCTAGAAAATATAGTAGCGTGTCTGTTACAAACAAACATCTGTCGGATTATAGATTAATTTATAAATATTCCCACTTGACATATAAATGACATATTTGAATGCATTTCAAAATGAAATATTGGTTTTGAAAGCAAATGAAAATTTATTTCAGATTTTAATATTATAAATGGACACATGCCACTTAAAATATTAAAATATTGAACGCAAACATACATAATAAAATTTTAAACAGCTTGTCGTTGTTTTTTTTCTTGTAAGCTGTAATGACTACTTTATACCAAACTTAAAAAAATACGTTAAATTAGACAAACGTATTATAAAAGGTTACTGTCACTTCACTTTTTTTTTGTTTCAAATCAACATAAATATTAAAAATTTGCCAGTACTTTTCAAATGCTAAATGTTGTTTCATAGAATTATTAAAAACTATTCGGGGGCGTCTATGATACATTTTCAAATGCAAAGACACAGCGTTGTGTTCTTTCTTTCTAGAATAGTTAATTTCACATGTTTGACCAAAGTGGAAAAGGAGATAGAACGAGTCTCACGAGGACGTGTCAATTGGTGTCAGATATGGCACAACTTGACTCTATTGCTATTGATGTTTTGTGACAAATACGTCACTACGTGACCCGAGTAGTTTTGAAATTGTAAATTATTGATGACAACCAACAAAGGTCATAAATGAAATAATGTGTAAATATTTTTTGAAAGGCAAACATTTACTTATACCCTGACAAATATATTGACCATCCTTATAAGCGGTAAATGTTGCCTGTGCAATGATACATGACATCAGTGGAATTAAAGCCACGACGCCTCGGTGGAAACTTTTAAACTAAGCCACCGACCGGTCAAGTATTACTATTAACGGTTAATTCGTCCATCACTTTACAGACAATATTTTCCGCTTATTACGATGATAGTGGTAGGAAATCGTATATTTTTCGGTTATTCGAAACCCGGTAATAATAGCCATTTTTTAAAGTAACAAAAAAATCTTACAAAATATTACAGAATGATTTATGAAAAATAAACGGTTTTAAGAGAGATTTTTTAGATCTATTACAATGTATAAAGTGCCTTCCAGACGAGGGGGTGGCCTTGTAATGTGGTCGACGGAAAAAATATATTAACCGAGTTTTTATTTTTTGACATGGCAATAACGGCAATACTACTTGTCTCCGCTGAGCGAAGCGGTTTCGATATTTGAAATTTCGCTTTAAAAATCGCGCTTTACTGATCGTTAAGCAATTTACAAAGCGAAATTTTAAATTTCTAGATGCTTCGCTCAGCGTAGAAAAGGAGTATTGACATTATTGCCATGCCAAATATATTTTTAATATATTTTTTCCGTCGGTCAAACTACTGGGCCATCCGATTGTCTGGAACGCACTTAACTCGGAATAAGGTAAATAACGACAACTCTGTTCTTTTAGATAAAAAAGAACGCTTCAGCACATCTTAAATTAATTTTACAATACCAGGGCTGAGAACGCAATTATGCTGTGTTTGTTTTTTTTTATTTGTAACATTCAAACGATTTCTTCCCCTTTAGCTGATTCGTACCAACAAATATATACTCGTATGTATATATATTTATCTACAAATAACTGATGCTAGTAAAAGTAACAGTGGAGAAAAATATTGTTTTTAAATAATAATACTACAAATGTATTAATTAAAAACATCCTAAATACTATCCAACCAGTTTTTCATAATAGAAATAAATAAACAATATATATTTTATGTAACAAGGATTAAGATTATATTTTAATTAAATCGGGGGTACATAAATTAATTTGTAACGATTGCAACCCTTTTTTAGATAGGCAAGACTTCAAAATATTTCAATATTAGAGTTAAGGAACCCCTAAGGTGTTTAAGTAATAATAATTATTCTGAATTTGCCAATCATTCTTTTGAAATGAATATGTTTAAAAAAATTTCATATAAATATAACCGGTTTACAATTATATATATTTGAAATTTTATAAATTAGAAAAAGTGTTATAGTCAATTAAATGTAATTAATAATCAATTTATTATCTCTTAAACAGCTACCTCTTGATTTTACTTTCATATTAATATTATTAAATTTGTTATTCAATGTTGTATAATAATTTTTTATTTAACATTTTTGATTATTTACTTAGCTACTTTAATCAATTCTTACATTATTGTGTTCTATGTTTATCATTTGTCTATACTTGACATTACTGTATTTTAGTATTGGGTACGTCCTGATGAATGCTAATATATGTATATATTAATAAAGTGGTGATTACAGAGTAATTTTTAATTAATTTATAAATATATATTTATTTATATTGGAGTATATAAATTAATTTATTTGCTTACTTAGAGATTAAGAAAAGAAAAAAAACCCTCATCTATAAATCTTATTTTGGTCTTTACCAAAATTATTGTTCTCATTTTGTCTCTAGATCTAAAGGTATTTCATTATATCACTGCACCAGAGATTAGCGATCTACCAACAAGATATAATTTGGCGATTTATTAAAGCGTCAGTGGCTAATGAACATACGTAACGCCGTAGATTAAAACAAAATTACTATACATACGATAATCACAATTTACACAACAAACTGAACGTTTCTAATATAAAAAGGTAACATATTCAGTAATTAACATATTTTAATACTAACCTAAAACAAAATGATCATCGAAAAAATTGATAGATTTTTGCAAAATACTGTTGAAAACAATAACAGATTTGTAAAAGTTTGTACGCTTCCACGGTTTGCCACTGAAACGCCACGAGTATTGGATTGTATTAACTATTTATTAGAACAGAAAGTCCCATATACGTTGGATTCAAAACGCATGTATGGGATTCATTTCGGATTCACTCTCGAGTGCACTTTAAAGAAAACCAACACTGTTTACAATAGAAATCAAAATTGTAAAATAAAATAAGCGATGGATGCAGATGATGCAGTTAGCACCCTGAAATATGATCCCTTAATTGAATTTATTTGATGTTACGTTTTTCATTTTATTTCTTTTATTTTTATTTTTTATTTCTTCCGGTATTTTAATAGAAGATGCTCTGAGGAACTAGCGTCATTGATCCCTTCGGCACCGGTGCATAGTCGGGAAATACGCCACACGCGTGCCCAGCATTTCTACACGGTTGATATTTGTCACATGAGAACGGGTCGCTCCTACGACTGGTTCTTATGTTCAACAGCTTGGATGTGGAATGATCTGCCAGCCTCTGTGTTTCCTCCATCCTTCAACATGGGTCTCTTCAAGACCCTAGTTCACTCCTTCCTATCCTCTAAATGACCCTCCACATAGCATCCCCAAAGATGATATAGGCCTTGAGGAAAATTAATTCCGTCAAGGTCTCCTGTGTGGAATTACCGTAAAAAAAAATTCGTTTCAAATTAAAAAAAAAACTCCCATTTTCTTTTTATATTTTTTATGTTCTTTTCTTTTTTAATTATATTCAATTCTCTATTTAGTTGAATATAATAAATGGTATATATTTTATGTAATAGACAAATTGAATCTACACTGTCCAATTAGTCCTGCTGGATTAAAAACGCACATAAAATAAAATAAATAAATAATTGTTTTGTCTGTCCAATTTAGGAAGAATTTTCCGTGTATTCACAGTCAAATTTAAATTTGCATGCAATGATGATATTAGAAAATGATGCTGAAATGAAATGATATTATTATTGACATACATTAGAAAAATAAGAATAAAGGGAAAATTAAAAAAAAAAAAAACTTTGATTCAGAAAAAATCAACAGAATATATTGTGTAGATTTTATTGTTGCTCTGTAGAGCAGGAATATAAATCGGTCTATATATCTAACATTTAAGTATTCCACAAAAATAAAATGAACATACATCGAAATAACTGAATAAGTAAATTACGAAGTTTTGTTTTAGAACTATGTTATATGAACAGATCAATCAAATTGTTTATGATGTGTATTTTGAGATTTTTAAGAAGCTTAAATATAGTACTGTGAAGTAATACTTGAGAAATAATTAGTTCGCTCTCATCTCTCCCCAGATCACCAAATGATCGTCTGGAATTCTCATTTTACAAGTAACAGGTATTGCGTTGTATAATTTTGTACCTAAGAACGAAAACTGTCTTTTCCCGAGAGGTGTTTTTTGTTGTAATTGGTACAATTGAATATTCCAATGTCATTTGGTCTCCTTTCCTTGCTGTTCATATTCATCATTTTGAATCTGTACAACGCTTCTTACGTGGAATTGCATGGATATTAGGGTGAGAAAGAAGCGAATACTCCTATGCTGAAATTGAATAAACTATAAATATTTCTACATTAGGAAAGCGTAGGAAAGACTTAGATCTTATTTACATTTTAAAAATAATTAATTGTATTATTGACTCACTTTCTGTGTTCCAATTTATTCAGTTCAGCATTCCTTTCCGTAGACTCAGAAACAATGAATTGCTTTTCCTAAATAAACACTCTACTAACTATGGGTACCATTCTCCATTGTCCAGAATGTCGAGATTTGTTGACTCAAGCTAGGACCTTGAAATTTTTGGTATCAGTTTGAATGATTTTTGTAGGGCTTTACTAAATTAGAACTCGAAAATCATCGTTTAGAATGTTTAAAATCATTTACTCTACTAAAACTTTATTCAGGTTTCTACTTCTCTCACATGTATATTTTTGTCATTGCTTCTTTCTAGTATTATGTATGTCCTGTTATTTTTCTGTAGCTCTTATTTATTTAAAAAAAAATACCCCGTTAATGTCGGTGGTCATGAGAGTGATCGATAGATGGGTAGAGGTACATATACTCGTATATTTTTTCTAGTGTATAATTGTCTAATGACCAGTACTCGTAACTCTTCAAATAGTGCCTCACAGCCATATTTGCTTATTTAAAATTGTAAAACGTCCCTGTTTTTTCTTTCTTACGATTATACTTCATAAAGTATAATAAAAAAATCAGGTTTAGTCTCGGTGAGATTACTAGACCCCGAAAAGTTTTCCAACAACTACAAGTTCCCAAATATTTCTATTCTTGAAGTTATCGGCCCTAAATGTGGTGCTGTTATAGTGATATCGTGTAATAAAAATTCCACATAAGGAGCCGAATAATAAGGGATCTCCCGGTCACAGATACCTTACAACTGTGGCGATTCAGCAATGTACTCATGGTTACAGAGTGTCTTGTTTTCACAATAGCCTTTATACGCACTGAGAAATAAGAAGAAAAATAACATTTTTATCATATCTCAATAAATACTTTTACACTCCGTGGTTGAGTGGTTACGATCCTTGTCTATGAATCTGGAGGTAGCGGGTTAGAATCCCTGGTGTGAGCAAGTAAATTTTATTTGATTAAATTGTTTTATTTCACAATTTATTAATTTAAACAAATATGTAGTATATTTGTTTCCGAGTGGTAGATACTGTAAGTATCACCCAGGTGAAAGACCACCATTCAGAATCGAAAATTTGCTTGACATGGCATTAGTGCCACCGTATTTGGTGACCAGATCTGAATAACCAGGTACTTCTTCATTTTCCTCTTTCCCATTTCTTTCCCCTTCTCAATACCATCAGCTCACAACATACCCAATTGGGGATGCCAAAGTCTCACTGGTTCCAGACGGTTGGGAGCACCTGGGACTCTTGTTATCACATTAAATTAAAAATAAACTCGTAAACACACTTTTCATATTAATTACCTGATAAATATTTATAAGAGAATAACGATTTTTCTGCAGATGTATTTCTACGAAAATACGTACGTAGGAACAATGAAGTCAATTTTCGTTAAATAAATAATATTATTTTGTCCTTCTGACAACGTCTTAAGACCGGCTCCTTACCTTTTCAAGAAAAGAAAACTGTGAACCGATTTATCTTAATTAAAAATATCCTACACAATATCATTTCGGAGATATAATTACATACAATATAATTATTTAAAAAAAATGGAAAACAACGTTACTTAGTTGCGAACACAACTATTTTTTTTTATCTTCGGGTACTTTAAAGTACTAAAATAATCTAAATCCTTTTTTTTTAATTCCTATAATTTCACCTAATCTCGCATTAATTTTTATTTATTTAGACATACACGGTACATTTTATTACAATGAGGTTGTTACATTACAAAATTATATTGTTGAAGTACCTATTACGTAAGTCCATACAATATATTATTAATTCTGTTTGGTTTGAGAATGCTTCTTAGCTAGTTAATGTATGTGTGACTAATAATAATAAATTTATCAATTGTTTTTGTGTTTAATCCGTAGAACTCCATTTAATTTTTTTTTAAAGTTGAGACCGGTCAGTGGCTGAATTGGAATTGCGTCTGGGCCACACCCAGGCATCGTGTATTCAATTCATCAGCCGGCTAAGTCCTCCACCATGACACAATCAACATCTTTGGCTTATTGTAATGGTAGTAGGAAATTTTCAAATATTGTCATGTTATTCGTAACCTGGGAATGCTTGTCTTTCTTTTTAAAAAAAACGTGTAAATTTAATTTAACAATGTATTAATTGAGTTCTACAAGAATTTTGGTTTTCATTATTGTGACAGCTGATTCGGCGTTCAAGGCCATTTTTAAACGGTTTGATTTAAATTTAATTTAAAAGAATAAATAATGCGATGGAAGAAAGCGTGTGGAGAGATGACATCGAGAAGTGTAGAGAAGTTATAAAATCGAGAATTTTAATAGACTATCAATAAAAGTTTATAGGAAAAACTCTGTACTTTAAAAGTAATTTATGTTACGCTAAGAAAAAGTTTAATAAATTTGTTTTGTATGTTGTAGAGAAGTCGATTAATTTTTCGTAGTGAGTAATCGGACAGTTCTTTGCTGCATTAGTGTTGTCCGCTACTACACGAAGAAGCGTAAGGAATATATAACATATGCGACTCAAACGATAAAAAAGTTTAAAGCGTAAAGCTCAATTTCGGCGTAAATGAATACATAATAAATCAGCACTAGTTTTAAGGGAAAGAAACACTCGAACGCAAAGCCAAAGAATTCTTCGCTAATGGCTTTCAGATGAACAATTCAAATTCCTGAAAGTTAGTAGTACAACATCGAGAAGATTATAAAACCTATTATGGTTTACTTTACAACGTCGTTACCCCTTATTTTCAAATCTTTAATAGGTTGCGAAACCGTTGTTAAGAAATTTCCGTATAACCGTACCCGCTGCGGGTTTCGTCGGAATCTAAATATAATCACAATATATTACAGCGGAGCACCTCTTCCCGGGCCGCAAGTATTTTCCAAAATGTCTTACCGATAATTTAATATTAATATAACTTAACAAGGAATTCCCATTACTTGATAAAATATACAAAGGAACATCATCCATATTAATTACAGAATAACTCCATTGAGTTGGGTGATGTAAGTAATGAAGGGCGGACGGGCGAAAGTACGGGATGACAGTGATCGCAGCATTGTATCGCGTACTTGTACATCATATTCTGCCCTTTCCCAATCTAACATATATTTGACACCACCTTACCAAAGATAATAAGAGAATCTATTAACGCTATGGAAATCAAAATTAACGAATTCTATTGATAACATGTAACCGAGGCGAATAAACATTTAAATAATGAAATGACTAACCTAATTTCTATGCGGTAGCGTTTTTGAAATGTGTTTTTGTAAACGATAATTATTTTAATAAATTAAGCAAAAATTGACAATTATTTTAATAAATGAAGTATACAATGACAATCATTTTAATAAATTAACTAAAAATTTACAATTATTTTAATAAATGAAGTAGACAATGACAATTATTTTACTAAATTAACAAAAAATTGACAATTATTTAAATGAATTATGTAAAAATAGACAATTATTTTAATAAATTAATTAAAATTCAATTTATTCAAAAGATTGGTATTCACTTTGTGGCGTCATTATTAATAATAATAATAATAATAAATGTTTATTCCGGTATGTGGGGAGGTTAGTGCAGTCCCACACATTCCATATAAAATATACATGCAATAGTTATAGAAAAAATATACAAAATATGCACAACAGTTTAAAAAAAAAAATAAAATTATAGGACAGTAGTGTGATGATACATCAGAACATAACACAAAAATTAAAATAAAAAAATAAGAATTTAAATAAGTATATGAAAATAAATCCTTTAAGGTGCTGCGGCATTTATATTACGAGGGGACAATATATTTCTCCAGTATGCCTCGATGCTGGAGGCTGGACTGAGGCGGGCTTCCATGATGAAGATATTCCTGGAGCTGTTTATTCTTTCCCTCATTCCAGCCATCCTGGATCTTATAAAGGCTGCAAAACCGGAAACTCGCCCCTCCGTAAACATACTGGAAGCGCTGCAGTATCTGGGGACGCCAAACATTATGCGGAAGGCGTTATTATACTGTACACGAAGTCTTTCCATCCTACTCTTTTTGTAGTTTGCCCAGAGTTGACAGGTGTACAACGTTGCGCAGAAGGCAAGGAAGAGAATAAACGAATTAAAAAAATTACTTTATATTCATCGCTTTATTAATATACACATATCTACATGTTTCGAAAGCGATGTTTTCTTCATCAGGAATATATGGAATACGAAATGTAATCCATTACAAAAAATATATAGTATAATATTTATATTCCTGATGAAGAAAACATCGCTTTCGAAACATGTAGATACCTGTGTACATTAATAAAGCTATGAATACAAAGTAATTTTTTTAATTAATTTATTATTTTATAAGAAATTGATAATTAGTTTAAGTTTAACAACATTTTTTTTTAAATCATTGAACATAATATTAACAAATTTCAAATGAAATATGGACAAGAAAAGAAACGGTCGCATCTGGGACACAAATCCAGGACCTCTCAGTCTATCCGGGACCAGCGCTCTAACAAATTTAGCTAATGTCATCTCATTGCTCTCCGTATTTTTTATCGATATCATACTCAACTTAATAACTGTTAATATCATATTCAGTTAATCTCCATATATATCTGGCTGCTATCTTTCTATATTGACTGCAAGATTCTATCCGAATTTAATTGCAATCTATATAGTGTCAGCTTAATGAACTTTCTACTAAAAATTGATACATTGTGTATTTTTGTGCGTGATCCCGTTTTTTATTTAATTAATGTACAAAGAAACCCGTTAAATAATTAACGATATTGGAAAAAAATACGTAAAAGTGTGTCACAACAGATTAAAAAAGCAAAAAGAAAAAGTAGAAAAATCAATACCCGAAATACCCACAACTTTATGAAAATTTTGCTTACAAAAGCATAGATTAATCTTAAAAACCTGAAAGAAAATATATTTTTAGATATATTAATTATTTGTTTTCTTTGAATTTTCCTTTTACGTGTTTCGCCCAAAAGTCTGAATTACTTATAACTGTCTTTAGCCAACAGGTCTATGGCATCCCATAATAGAGTATATTGCGAGGCTGAAGGTAGAAGGGAGGGGAAGGATTTGGTAATGAGCGAGATTGGGAAGTACCTGCCTATTCAGATCTGGTCACTTAACACGATTAGACATAATTTAAAAAATAAAACAATAACTTTCTTTATATCACTTTTATTTGTTACATACTTTTGCCGACCGGGTTTCGTTACTACCGTAGCTAGTTCAGGGCACTATACTAACCTGAATAAGCTACGGTTATTGTTTAATCATTGAAGAAGATAATATTAACATAACCTAAATGAAAGATGAAACCGGACAAAGGGACTGTCCTTTTGTCCGGTTTCATATTTCATTTAGGTTATGTTAATATTATCTTCTTCAATGATTAAATATTACGATGAGGTTCTTAAATCTCTATAAAAAAAATTAATAATAAAAAAAAAAAAAATACGTTTATTGTTTTACAGTTATTGTTCTATTTTTTAAATTATAATATCACATCACCAAGTTACCGGTTCATACGAAAGTACGATTAAAGACATTTGAAGCAACGCAACGTTTTTATTCTGATTAGTAGTACTTCACCAGGACGATACTTAGAGTATCTACAACTTGGCATGGCGGAACTATATATAATCCACCTATGTTGAAAGAGAATAAAATTATACTTTACTAACAAGTATACTCGTGGGAGATCCCATGCACGTTTTATGCTTCGAAAGCGAAAACTTCTGTTTACCAGAGCACGTCAATCAGTAGAGTGACTCACTTGCTCAACAATAATTACCTTTAACTTGTTGCATGTTTGATACAGATTATCGTCTTCAGTATTGTTTAAATTATTAATCTGCAAATGTTTACTTACTTGTACCATTTTTCATTCCCAATACTTGTCCATCTATATATATACATATGTTTTTAAATTGCAATGTATTTTAACCCTTCTAATACATTATTGAACAATTGTTTTATGGAAACTATGAAAAATAAATTAAGAATTTCATATCCCATACAACATATAACATTCATGTATGTAAGTTTTGGAGATATTACCTGTTTAATGTACTAAAATAAAATTAAAAAAATGCAGAAGACACCATAGAAAATGACTATCTCCTCGGTTACACGAGAATCCAGTTACACAATTTAAAAATATACATTCCGTGGACGGAATGCAACTCGGTGCGCTTGTAAGCACTTTTCTTTGAGTCAATCGGATTTTCCGTGTAGTTAAATGAATTTCTGATGGTAATGCAGCCTCGCGACTGTAAGTTGGGTTGGGAAAGGTCTTATAATAGAGTGCCACTTTAAATATTCTATCAAACATTTCACTTTATATTGAGCTTTGTGAATATGATGAATTATTTTTATCGAGTGATTGGTCCACCCTCAAACCAACTCTGCATCTTACTGGGGTTTGATTATGGAGGATGAACAGAGATAAAAAAACTGTTAATAACCTTGATCAATATATCTATTAGTTTTATATCTCCTTGATAATTGCGGGTAACTTTAAAAATATTTATGTGCTACTAATATATTAAGTGTATCATCACCGTAAAAAAACTATAATACTGTTTTATTATTTTTTATTTCTTAATTTGTTTAATACTTGCTGATTTTTTGATATTTTTATAATATTATTTAAATCGATACTATGTAATTGGAGTGTATTATCTCTATAAAAAAACTGTAGTGCCTTTTTCATATTTTTAAAATATTTTTTCAAACTTGTTTAAATTGATCACAAGATACATGCACATATATTGTTCTATTATTTGTATGATGATTGTTATTTATTGTTGTATTATATAATATTGAAACTCCTGATGATAAGTTACTTGCAGTGGCTTGGCGGGAACAATTTCCCATTGTATGTAATTAATATTATACAATAAGTGTTTTTGTGAAGTCTTGAATCTAATTGACCATAAAACCATTTAATATATCTATAAGTCTGAACCGCGATATGTTCTATATATAGAAATAACACTAGAAACCAAAAATCATCACCACATGGGCTACCCAGTAGAAGTAAGTCAGAGGCAGGTTGGGGAAGATAGACTGACTCCGTGCAATAGTCTTGGAATAAGAACTGAAGTTTATGGAGAATATTTTGTGGAGGGGGCATAATCTCACCCTGGGAAAAATCACCGTGTTAATGATGATTATGAAACATAAACGCTTCAGTATTTTTACAATATATTTGCATGAACAGTTTAGTAAAGTGTAATAAAACTGTAAAGAAAATTAAGATTATTCTAAATAATACACAAGTTATTCGGATGAGAAAGGTCCCTTTATTATTTATGTTCTGCTCCTGAGAATAATGGAGATTAGATAATGCTGTGTTTGGTAAAACAGGTATACATACATACACAAAAATTGTTCGTGTCATGTATTTCTCGAAACACTTCAATTAGACGTTAAAAATCCACGGCGTGGAATACAAGCGTTTTCCTTGTTAAACTATCTACCACGATGAACAAAGGTTTATTAGTTTCTGTATTCAATAATAAATCAAATCCGATGACGCCACGGAGGTATACAGATTCCTAATGCAAGCTTTATAGGGGGACTAGAGTAATTAATTACAACTACACTGTATGAGTTGACTCCGTGTACCCACGAAAGAGAAATAATGTAATTAAGGTAAGACGCAGATGATACAATGATTCCAATGAAATGATGGAGTGTTGTTTCAATCGGAATAATCGATAATGAATAAACTTTGGCGACGGTGAAAGTAACTGTTTATCGAACACAGTTTTTCATTATTTCTAAGAATTAATAATAAGGAACTCCAGTCCATTTTTTTTTCAATAATGACGTTAAAACTTAAATAACGTTTTTTTTTCTAAAGTCAGTTTTCATAGTTAAAAAAATGTTTAAATTTCAATTTTTCAAAGCCCGCCAAAACGCTCCAAATCTATGGCTGGTCGGTTTAGATAAGTTTTGAGGTTAGAATGTCAAATTTCAAAACAAGAATGAGCGTTACCATACATAATTTATCATTCTATTCATGATAAACCATAACTAAACATAAGTAATAAAATGATCTACCTCTTAAGAAACTTTAACTCAAAGAATATTAATAGTATTGAGCATTAACATTATCACAATATCCGTATTGATAATTCGTTTGCTCATGAATACTCTAATTTCCTTCAATAATAATAGTTTTTTTATATTGAACATCATTTGTAGTGCTTAGTCACCCAAACTAAGTTTTAATTTCGCCATAACTAAAAAAATACAAAACAAAATCCAAAAATAAAATGCGCACGTCACGTCAGATGTTCCAAATGCAATGGTACCAACATAACAAGGTGTTTTGATGAGATGATTTTTTATTCACTTTTAAATAACGATTTATAAATTCCACATATAATTATATATAATAAACGTTGTATATTCAGAATGGGCGTTTGCTGATCTGTATTAATATATAAGCCGTTATATTTTTCACGAGAGTTCCTTATTAAGAACAGATTCGAGTGTTCTAGTAATTACTTGAAAAGCAGTGGATTCTGAGGGAGAAAAGTGTGATCCCCCATTATACCTATGGCGCTTTTACGAATTTCTATTACAGATGATTATTTATTCGTTTGTTGTTGTGCTTTTGTTGTTGTTTTGTTTGCTGTGTTATTTTTTTGGTGCGTTGTTTATTTTTATTCAATCCCACATTTGGGGAATGTTCAAAAGCTGAACGAAGAGAGGAGGAAGGAAAAAATGATTTGAAGAAATCTGTTGATTGGGGAGTATTCTATGCACGTAGCAAAACGAAAATATTTATAAGCAACGAATGATTCTAAACTGGACTGTTTCTCACCAGAAAGATACTGAGAATATCATCTATCAGGTTATTTATAAGTTCTTCTACCCAATCATCCGCAGTTTTAACATTTAATTTCAATTTTTTTAACTCACACATGATAAACTTTTAAATTCAGAGAGAAAACTTCGTGTTCTCTCTTTTTGAAACTGTTTGTATGATATGTCTGACAATAATAGAAAAGAAGATAGAACGGTTTTTAATAGGACGTGTCATTTTGTGCCATGGCACAATGTGACTAAATGACTATTGATGTTTTGTGTCGAATATGGCACTATGTGTCCTGATGGGTTTTAACCCTTATAATCCCAGCACCTCATATAGGTATACATGTGTACTTAAAAAATTGGTTTGTGAACCCATTTAGTAAAATATAAACACAGATTTAAATTATCTTTTTAGAGTTTTGTGTCTTCACCTTCGAATTTAACACACAGCACCGATAGATCGGCGCGTTCGGCTTACAAGGGTATATAAAAATAAAATAAAAATAATGTTTGTTTATTTCAGCTGAACAGAGCGGTTAGTGTAAACTTTGTCTGCCGTATACGTAAAAGCATACATCTAAATAAATTACATGATATAAAATTGAATATACAATAAAAATATATACAGCACGTACATATGCTTTAATACAAATTAATTTCAAAATAATAAAAACATAATGTATGTTTCTTTCACCTCACATTCACAACTGTCAGAAAAAAATCTTTTCTCCTTGTGTCTAATATAAATATGTTTATTTTTAACTCAAATAATTACATTTCATGAAAACGAATTCTCAGAGTTCATTTTCCTTGAACAAAGCTTGCTGAAAAGTAGGCACCCGCTATAAAGAGTAGGTATATTTTATTATCTTAATTAAAGTGGGTTCCATCGCCCACCTGTGCAACCGCCCTTTACATAACGAGACCTTAGTGTGACAGAGTTACAACCGCCGTTAGTACCAGGTTGTTTTTATTGCGTGAAACAAAAATATATTCGTCTCTGGTCGAAATTTCATAGCATTTTAACCAATGTTGTGGGGTCAGTGGGTACTAGAATAGAATAGTGTAATTTAGAAAAGATGGGGCGCTGGCTTAATGTTCAACGCAGATCAAACTTGAAATAGACGTATTAAAGTGAACGGTCGTAACTTATACCCTCTACATTTGTTGTGGCCCATTATTTGTTTCAAAATTCAAAATTTTGTGCAGGAAAAAAACCCGAAGACTATTGAAGTTTTTTTTTTATTTATTGGAGAAAGGTAAGCACAGCTCAAAAAAAACTTTAAATTTCAGGTGTTAAGTAAGCTTTTAGAAAAACTGTGGATGAATTAAATATACATATATAATTAAAAGCAATAACGAGGATTTAAAAAGTAATTAGTGGATTGCATTACGTGTATATATATCATGGGAGATTCCATGTCAATGTCATGTGGGTACGTAATGATTTGAAAGCGACCAAACTGAAACAAAATCTTCTGTCAGTGAAAAAAATTCATTCAAAATTGACAAAAAGTACAATAATTTTTTTAAATTTCCAGTGGTATTAAAACTACTGTCTCTAAGATTGATAAAATAATAAATGTACATACCGAATTGATCCAGAATTCTGTTTTGAGTGTATTGTTTTTTTTTATGAAACTGCTGATCGCTAAATGATGCTTAGGTTGATAGGGAATATCTAAATAATGAAATTATAAATGAAACAGATTAAATTTATTTAAAATAAGTTACAAACGATGCTATCAGAAAGGTTTTGAAATACGTAGTTCTAGTATGTAAAAAAATACCATACAACAGGAAACGTCACTCGAGGATGAATGCCGTTGGTTGGAAGGATCTCGGTCTAACGCACATGCGGCTCAGTGTTGTCACTAGATAAATATTTCCAGTTCATAAAAAATGCTTTAAAATTAAGTTATTAGTAGTTCCTACGAACTAAAGCAACCAAAAACTCTAGATGGTATTTAAGGTATAAAAATTAACCAAAAAATTACTTACTCAGCTTCCCACAAAAACTTGTAAGACTATCTATGGTTTCTTAAAATTTGTAAAATTTCTTCGTTCTGGAATTTCTACAACAATGCGGCGACTTTTCGCTCGTCACTACAATTATTCATCACTACGTCATTACAATCGCTTGAAATGTATTATTACCCGATTAATATTATTACTAGGCCACTGAGGTCTTGCAATGCTACCGAAATATTTACATCAGGTAGAGTTAATTGTTTACATTCTACAATGAGGCATAAAGTGGCTAACTTTAGGTATCTTTTGTGTTACACCATATGTGATCAATACATGGTAGGCGCTGGCCCTTCAATTCTCGAGTGTGATTTTTTATAGACAATTTAAAGTTATTTACAGACATGAAATTGATAAATTCAGATTTCATTTTATTATTATTTTCGTTATGTTCTGTTTACGTATTTGTTAAATATAATATTGTTCCTGAATTCATGCATAAAAGTATATGATTGTGTTCGGTAAATTGCGATAATATTAAATATTACTTTGTTCACATTATAAGAATTTCTGCAATAGATATGTAGTCTTTTAATTATTTCTAATTTTGAAACTGTCAATTCATAGTGGAATTCCATATTAAAATGATTTTTTTTGATTAAAAAACCTTTAATAAATTAACCACCCGTCCTTTCGGATATTAATCAAAAAGATCGTTTTTTATTCATTAGATTTCACAATAACAATTCGTGTTTACAATATACCAACATGTATGGGAGAGACGAAAATACCCGCACACATCTGTTAGCTTAGGCTGACCTCGAAATACTAAACGAGATGACGCAGGAACAAACTTGACGTATACGAATGTTTTGTGGGTTTCGGGTATAGTTTTTTTTCTACCTGAACGTACGGGATACGGCTTGTTGCGTTCGGGCGATACTATATCGGCCGTATCACGTACGTTCGTATGGGTAGGGCAGTTAATATCAAAACAATTTACTCCCTGTATAGGTACCTCTTTTACTCCAATAATTAAATAAAAATATTCCAAAATAATTATTTAAAAACCTTATTGTAATATTTAATCACCGGAGAAGTAAATATTAACAACGGTTGCAATTGGGAATCAATTTCAGATCCTCTAGTTTTAACGGGACTGGCGAATCAACCAATTGAGCCATTACGAGCATAAATCGGATAGGTATATCCGAGACATTATCTAGGTTACAATTATATTCGGGTAGTACTTTGCAATCTAATTAATATTATCTTTATCAATGATGAAATACTAATATCATGTACAAACCGTTAAAAAATAAAACGATATACTATAAAAACTTCTCAAGCTTTTTAAGGTAATTTTATGAGAATTCTCCAGTTTTTAATCCAAATTATAAATATTTCAAATAAATACCAACTCTTCTTGTGCCACCAATCTTCTAATAAATATAACATCAATAGAAAAGGAGGCTAAAATAGCAACTGTAAAAATCATATCTTCTCTAAGCTTAAATTTTCTAATAATAAGAATGTTTTTCTGTATAATTAGATAGAAAATATGAAGTAATATTCCGTACAGCGCCCTTGAGGTGTTTTTTTCACAAAAACCGCGCTATACAAATTATCCAATTATTATTATTATTTTATTTGTTAATTTATTATAGAGTTAATTGGATGTTTCATAATCTCTATGTCATTTAACCTACAGCAAAAGCTGTGTTTATTCCATGATCCCAGAGCTTAGTAATTGAAAAGCTTTTTTTTTGCTTTACAAAAACGGAGTTTGTGCTTCATATTATTATTATTGTACGAGTGACCAAAATGGGTTTTGCCCTATAGATTGCTGTATTCCTAAAGTTTTGGGCCAAGTTAGGAAAAAATATGTCGACAGCTGTCACGTAGTTCGGGATATTGATAAATCCTACGAAAATAAACCAAACACATAAATCACCGACTTTTCAAATACCGTTAATTTCAGTCACATTAACTCACTTATGGCGTCATTTTTTATTCCGCATATATTTTGAAGTGTTTCTTGTTAAAATTTCTTTTTGACATTTTAGCGAAAAGGTGATAATGGTATAACGCTGATAGATTCGTTATAACCTCACCCCCTTTACAGACGACCCCTTAGAATAACAATGGCACGCGACAGTAGGCCCTTGAGATAGTTACTTGAAAGTTAATTATTGCGTAACAAAGCTGTGGTAGTTGGAACCTTTTCCCTTGAAGGCGTCGAGAATAGGGGTTACAATGGAGCTCCCAGCGGTTGGGCCATACTTAATGCGAGTTTGGCGTGATAAAGTAATCGACACTCGATTGTTTTTTTTATAAAATGAGTACTAACACGTCGTCACGGTAATATAAAATGCTTTATGTGATCTATACCATTGTGTTGTGTTGAAGAAGAAATTGAATAAATCACGTTATTTGGGTTTAAACATAGTTTTATTTTTGAATCTAGGAATTGTCCCTACCGAGATACACCTGTATAAATCTATTGTGGGCGTTTTTGCGGACACGGAGTAGGCTCAATGTATTCCATCTTCTGATAAAGATAATGAAACATGTTCAAAATCGAAATAATTTCTCGATCAAAGAGGATAGGAAGTAGATTTTCAGGATGAACTTTCAGATAAGCCCATCTACTAGAATTAATGAAATAAATCAGTGAGAACAGACTTACCCGTTTTTTTTTTTTGTAAATACTTTTTTTTTACTCATATCGAATATAATGCCCGATAGAACTTGAATCGATTCCAACATTCGTTATATTCTAATTAAAATAGACGACATATAATAAAAGTACGTGAACGGCAGTTGCTACTTGGATGTCTCCTTCTGCGCACAGTGCAGTAATATCTATGGTCATGTAAAGCAAAACACTTTTTCTTTCAAAGATTTACTAATTTATTAATTATTAATACCCCGATGGAATTTTACAAATTTTAACATTTTAGATAATTTTGTTTACAGAAAGAAAAAAAACGTTTTAAGTTAACAAAAAAAGAACATGATACATAGTATAATAGTATAAGTGTAACATATTTATGATATAACATTAATAATAATGTTTAATTATCAACTTTTTTTTTTATAACAAAGTAAAAAAATTATAATTTAAATAAAAAAAAAAATCACTTTATTTTTATACATATTTATGCTTTGGTTGGACTCAACACATATGTGTACATTCCTGAAGAAGGTTGAGTCCAACCGAAACCGGTCGAATGCATAAATATGTATAAAAATAAAGTGGCTTAAAACAAAAACATTTTTTATTTAAATTATAATGTCAAGCCAGAAAGTGATTGCTTCCTTCGATAAATTAAAAAAAATAATGATGTCCTCACTGGGATTTCCTCTGAGGATTTCATTTGGAAAATATGAAATTTAAATTATATTAAATTGATGCGGTTGACGAAAGAAATAAATAATTGTAAAGTGAGGTGTTTTAAGTGCAGTTGGGTTAAGTGGTTTCGGTGTTAGTCTGTATTTGGTGTTAATATATTTTCTATTTCAGATGTCCCTACGTAACGTATCTAGTGTTTTATTTGATTTTTAATTTTATTATTATTGTTGTGATATTTAATGGAGTGGAATTTTGTTGTATAGTTTAGTACTATAGTATAAGAAGTTTTTTTTGGTCCAAATGTTGTGTTTGTGGTTCTTTGTTGGATGTGTTTTTAGATAATAATTTATAAGTCCACGACACAGAGAAGTTATAAAGGGTTGAAAAAGTTTTTAAGTTGCAGATAATACTTAATTTTTTTTTAAATTGTAATAGTCATAATATACAAGTGCATAATATAATTTAATATGAGTGCATGACAAAGTAAACATAAATAACGTGTTTTTATATTTCGGACGTAAAAATGTATGCAATATATAATATGAACTTGCATAATACACAATACAGTTGATGATACAGAGAAGAAAAAAGAGGAACTAGTTTTTGGATTGTAGATAAGTAAAAAGATAATATATGATAGCTCGTATGCCATGGTCTTATAATCGTGGCAACGTAAAATATCATGCAGGTATATTTTAAACATGGGTAAACTTCCATTATGTATATCTATAGTAGAGATGAATTTGTTTCCAAGTATATGAAGGCGAGAAATGGGTGCATGCATTTGGTAGTTAGTTCTAGAATTATTGTTGCAGAATAATATATTTTACCGAATAGGTCGATGAGGTACTTTGAAGTTGATTAGTTCCAGGAGTTCACAACTGTCAAATACGGAATAAATAATTTGAAATAAAAATGTTAAGATATTTTTCTTATATTTTCTAGGGTATGTATTGTGAGTGTATATAACAAGAATGTATTGTTTATATGCTGAATTAGTATGTAAACTTTGATGTTAATAAAGGCTAAAAATTAGTGCTGCACACGTTCAATATTTTTTTATATGAATAAGATAGGGACCAGACTATTGAATAGTAATATGTAGCAATATGCTGCGCACTAATGAAAAATATACGATTTTTATAACTTTCAGCAAATCAAGTCTTTGATAGTTGTAATTATAAATCCCAGTGTCTTCATACCTTTATTAGTTATATGTTGTATGTGATTTAAAGAATTTAATTGTGTATCAAACAAGACTGCGAGATCCCTAATTTCGTTGACTTTTCCGTGTTCTTGTTATCTATAGCGTAGTCAAATGAGAACGGGATCTTAGTTCGACAAATGTTGACACATTGAGCTCCGAAAATACAAATAAATTGAAATAGAATAGAAACAGAGCAAATGTGAACACGCTTCAATTCTTGTATATTATACAAAGGTGTATTATATTAGAATAGGTAAGTTGGGAACCCAGTATTAGATCGTGTGCAACTCTGATGAATATTTTTCAGCAATCCATTAACGGAGGACTGCACGAAGTTGGCGTCAACAAAAAATATAAAAAAATAGAAGCGAAGCTAGCAGTCCATAATGGAGTGTTGATACCAACCCTGGTGTCTGGCAGTGAGGCATGAAACTGGCAGAGGAAGGATGAAAGTAGACTGCACGGTGCAGAAATGAGATCCCTGCGGCGTATGTGTGGTGAAACCATGAATGATAGTATGAAAAATGTTAAAATTCGCAAATGATACAAGACTTATGTGAGCGTGACGAGTAAGATTAAGAAAGGGGCGCTTAAATGGTTTGGGCATGTAGAGTGGTTGAACGAAGAGAGGAGAATATATGACGCGAATGTGAATAGAAAAGAAGCCGGGGATGCATACTTGAATGAGTCCAAAATATGAGACGATTTATGAATATGAATGAAGCAAGAAGTGTGTGCCAAGACCGAGTTGATTGGTGGTCCGTCCTCTCTCCCTACCCCTGCGAGAAAATGACGTAATAGTTAGTTGGTTAAGGCAGCTTATTTTAAGAGAGTGTTCACTACATTCCTCACATATGGCGAGGCTAACTGACAGGAACCCTTGTTACAAAATGCATACAATGAATAATTAATTATTGTACGAACCGGGATATTAGAAGGATAATGCATGCCAGTAGTTGAAAAATGCAATTATTGAATGGCGATGCTAGTTTTAAAGCAATAACAGACGGTATTTAATTATTCATAAAACATTTTATGTTGAATTATTTAATAACAATTTTGCCTATTTCAATCCAATGTCTCGAATATGTAGATTGTACAATGATATAGACATCTTTATAAACAGCCTCTGATATTTTAAAAAGCAAAACAGCCATCTGCTCTATCACGCCATGGAGAAAATGGCGTTTTAGAAATATTTGTTTTATTTTTTTTCTTTCCTATATTTTATATTATGTTTTATATGTTATGGTACATGTAATTAGAAATATTATAACAAGGTTAATTTTTAGTCTTTTTTTTTCATCGCATCCTTTATGTTCTATTTCTTTTTATTATTTAGCATCTCTATCAAGTAATAACTAAATCAAAAACCGTGCATCCTGTGAACATTTCTAATTGGAATCTTTAACACTTACCCACTTAATAATCTGTAAATGTTCCAAAATACTAAAAAAGTCATATTTGTAAAAAGCATTAACTTTGTGGATCGCCATAATTTACAATAAAAAACACATACATTTATTGTAACAAATTGATGTGTTTTTCATTCTACTAAAAAAACCATTTGTGCATTTATTTCGGCATACCTACAAGAATGTAATTAAGTCTTGTAGGTTTTGTGCCGCTAAATACGACTAGTATTTTTTTTCATCGACATCCATTTAAAGTTCAAGATTTCTTATTTTAACATTCATACAAAAAAGTTATTATACGGTTTTATAAAATTTATTTAATAGCACCATTCCCCTATCTTGAAAAAGTCGTGGCGACGACTACGGCTGAAGTTTTCAGGCACGTGTAAGCCATAGCATTCCAAGAGGAATGGGCTATCAATAGAGTTGTGCACTATATTAAAACTGAGTATTGCAAGATTTGCATAACGTCTGGATTCTGGGTCAATTCTATTCGTTGCATCAAGTAAGTCCATATGGGGTATGAACCTCGGATAAGTTCGACGCATTCGCGTACACATTTATCTAAAGATTTTTTCAGGATTTGTTGTAGCATATTTATATAGTTAGTTTGATGCGAAGTCCACACCCTGCTAGCGTACTCTAGTTTACTTCTTATAATAATATTACACTTGGTTAACTGATATTGGATGATATGACGTAATTTTGTATTTATTCAAGTTCTGGCACGTTATGTGATTATAATGTTATTCCATAAGATATCATTGATGGAAACTGGTTTACATAGATATTTTGTATCATTTTCACTATCAAACAAGGCTGTTTAGGGATTTAGGCCAATGGACCAAAAACATTTAGGGGTGTTTGAAATAAATATGTAAAATTGTACGACAGCATACGAAAACTTATAACTCTTTAAATTATGCAACTGCAGCTCTGCCGTCGTCGCCACTATTAAACATATGACAAAATATAACATTTTTAAAGAACATGCACATCAGCCACACTCACTGACCAATAGGGTGCATGATCTGAGCAACAAGTTTGGAGGTACTGTTGATATATTTGCTGACGCCATTTATAAAACAAAGTGTCATCTATATCAGCACTTTGATGAATCCTACAATTAGTGATTGTAGCCTGGATAAAGTAGCATTAACGATTTGTGTCATATTATTGTTTAAGTTTTATTTTTTAATGTTATTGTTAAACGTTTAAAAAATATTGTTTAACATTCCTTTATGGATTAAAAACTCTATGTTTCTATAGCTCTTTCTATTCCGTTATAAAATTCCACGTAAAATCCCAGATGGGCGTATAATTTAAAAAAATGTATATATGTATACCTGTAGGAAAAGTAAACAAAGAGACGGAGGGTCACAAAGCTGTCCCCCCCATTTTTCTGTTATTCTGACTCTTGACACGGCGGGTCTCTGAGGATTCACAACTATTTCATTTATTTTATCTTGTCAGTTCTTATATTCCCCTTGACACTCCTTTGTCTACCCTTCCGCCTGACATGTCCAAACCGTCCCTTTCATAAACTTGTTCAATACGCTTCCATCTTGCATTAGGCCCGCAAAAAAAAAAATTAACGGCCTATCCTTAATA
>JAHDVE020002157.1:0-10697 GCA_022606495.2 Halesus radiatus
GTCGAGAGCCTTACCCCTCGACCATGGAGGCCGTCAAAGGCCGTCAAAGGCCATGGAGGCCGTCAAGGCCGTTGCTGACCATTTCTATTCGTAATTTTAGGCAAACAGAACCATTTTAAGTACGCAACGTCATTTCAGGCTCAGAACAGACTGGTTAAACTCTCGCATAAAAAGTTTGGGGACAGAGCTTCCCTATCTTGGAATAACCTGCCATTTAGTTTTAGGTCAGAAAAGGGTATTTTTTAATTAACCTTATCGTAAAACTAACATAAAAACACACCTTTTATGTAACGCCACCTACAATAACCAATTTAAAGGGCCCTTGTGAGGTGATTGAATCACTAAACGAAGCTATATAAAGTTGACCATTAATTATTTCGTGAGCTACTGATCTTTGACATAATGAAAGGTACCATTTTGTTTGTGCAATCGGGCGAATCCGGGTTGTAACCACAAGTTCAGGCGATGAGAGGACCTTGTCCACGTTCGTTCTTTACGTTAATCGCGATTTGGTTGAAATCGCAGCGCCCCGCCGTTTCGACCGCCTGTCTATGAAAATAAAACCTCACAAAAAAAACGTATTTTATTTCCTGAAGCTCACACAGTCCAAACTATGCAATCAAACAAACTGTTCGTTAGTAGGAAATTCGACAGTTCAAAGCATATTTGGAAAAAATATATATAAAAAAAAAAACATCAGAACGGAAATATAGGCGAAGCATTTTACTAAAGGGTAAATAACTAATTATCACACCCTTTTCCACAGTGGTAGGCAGAGAGGATAGACCACCACACACTCCTTGCTTCAATCACAACCATACATCGTTTCATACATAACTAGTCATCTTATTCTGACTTCTTCTTCTTCACTTGATCTTGCCATGTCTTCCTCGGGCGTCCCTAACTTTTACCACCCATTCACTTCCGCATCATATATTCGCCTTACATTCCTTCCTTTGTCTATCCGCTCTACATGCTTAAACCATCTAAGCGTCCCTTTCTTGATCTCATCCAATACGTTTACATATACACATTTTTATACATACGCCTCAGAGATCTCGTTTGAACAGTATTCAGACTACTTTCATCCTGCCTCCGCCAATTTCATGCCTCACTGCCATAAGTCAGGGTATTTTTTATGTTACACCTCACTTGAGCTCCCCTGTCTGTACAGTTCAGACAGGGGAACTGTATCACCACCCGACTGGTAGGGGCTGTAGGAAGGGATTTATTAATGCGGGTCTTGAAGAGGCCCAGTATCTATGAAAGAGGAAAAACAGATGACGGTAGGTCGTTTCACATGCGAGCCGCCTCACTCAAAAATGATTCGTAGAATCGACCCGTCGTCATGAAGCCGACATCATCAGTGAACGGGTGCTCCGATCGTTTCGAGTACGTGCACCGGTGAACTGGGGATCAATGCTGCTTGTTCGTCCGAGCAGGCCTTCATTAAAATACAGCTGATATCATTATTGTTATTAAGAAACTTCAGTGAAAAATATTACGGCTTAATTATTTTTTCGTACTGATCAGCAAACGCCGATTCAGAATATACAAGTTTTATTATATATAATTAAACGTGGAATTTATAAATCGTTATTTAAAAGTTAATAAAAAAAATCTCATCAAAACACTTTGTTATGTTGGTACCATTGGAACATCTGACGTCACGGGTATCGGGCGCGGGGCGTATACGAGTACTAGTTATGAATTTGTATGGAAATTTGGATTTTGCTCGATTTTGTTTTGTATTTTAAATACATATGATTTTTTTTTTTAGTTTTGACTACATTTTAACTTAATTTGGGGACTTTAAGTTTTACAATTATTATTCAATATAGAAAAAAAAACATATTATTGATGAAAGAAATAAGAATATTCATCGGCAAACCAATTGTCAATACGGATATAATAATAATGTTAACATTAAATACAATTATTATTATTCTTCGATTTAAAGTTTCTTAAAAGGTAACTAACTAACTAACCATCACGCCGTTTCCCCGCAGGGGTAGGCAGAGAGGACGGACCGCCAAACAACTCGATCTTGGCATACACTTCTTGCTTCATTCACATTCATACAACGCCTCATACATTCTCTTCTGTTATTCCGACTTCTGACATGGCCCGACTCGAGTATTTGATTCACTTGATCGTGCCATGTCTTCCTCGGGCGTCCCCGGGCTCTTCTTCCATTCACATTTGCGTCATATATTCTCCTTACACTCCTTTCTTCGTTCATTCGCTCTACATGCCCAAACCATCTAAGCGTACATTCTTAAAAGGTACATAAATTTATTACTTTTGTTTAGTTATGGTTTACTATGAATAGAATATAAAATTATGTGCGGTAAAACTCATCCTTGTTTGGACATTTGACATTCTAACCTCAAAATTTGGAGCGTTTTGGCAGGCCTTTCAAAATTGAAAATTATTTTATCAATAAAAACTAAATATAAAAAAAAAATGTATATTGGTATTTTAGTTTGAACGTAATTATTGATGAAAAAAAAATAATATGCAGGAGTCCCTTATCATGAATCATTTCGGACGATTCAAAAATCATGATACAATTATAATTAAATTAATCGAAAAAATTCAAGCGGCACTACGTAAATAAGATATCTCGTTATTAGGTTGACGTAATATCAATTTTCGTTATGGCGTTCAATATGAGTGACTCCGTAATAACATAATGCCTTTATTCCGCCAAACGGCTTATTGTGTTAACGTTTGACTTGCGTCAACTTTGCCGTAGTGTCGTAAATAATATTATTACGCAAGTAATATATAAATCGAATTACGACTTAGCACGTGTACAGCGCAATACACGCCTAACTTATTCTAATAAATAAACAAAACGCAAAACGTGCGAGTTTGTGCGTACGCGCTTGTGAATGTTCCTTGTTATTGAATTAGTCGAAAGCCGTAACCTTGAAAAACAGCTTAATAATCGAATAAAAGGATTAGCTCAACGAATCAGTTCGTCGTGAGCTTCTAATGTAGTAAGGATTTTCTGCCAAAAAGCATTGCCAAACAGGATCCCCTTAGAGGGGTTCAACACGGTACCTTTCTTAGTTCCAATGTACTGCTGTACGTGCCAGCTAGAATTATTTGAAAACGGCAACTTTATTTTTTTTCTTCAGGTAAACCAGCAATGCCAGGTTTTTCAACAGCTGTGAAATTCATTAAACTATCGACACCACCTGTAGCAGTGGCGTGCAGTTCATAAAGGCTGAAAAGCTGTGCCTACCCCAAGAAAATCGAACCAATTAACGAAATTAAACAATAATAGAAAAATAACAAAATGCATTTCTCCATGAATTTGCTAAAGAACTCGGTACGAATATTTATTCAGGTGGATATAACAATAAGTGAAAGATAATAATACAGCCATTATCAAATGAGCAAGGAAAAATTGCATACAGCCTACCTTTGGTCACCTGGAAATATCATTATGAAATAAAAGATATCTTTGTCAATGTGATACTGCACAATCAGAGTCCCAACTACCCAGAGTCAGTGGAAGACTATGGCATCCCCAAAGGGGGGCGTAAGATGATAAAGAGTTGAGAAGTTAGTATTTTTTCAACCTAATCCTTAAACATACATACCTATGTCCATTTCAAACAACGATTAGATTTTGAATTTTGATCTAAATCTGACACAGAGTTCCATAGAGGTGCAAATATAACACATTTTCAATTTATTCAAATTCAACATATAAACAAAACCTATACAGTTTTATTAGTCTTCAACAGAATTTTAATTCACGACCTGTGGGTTCGGAATCACTGAGTTTTTACCACGTATGTTTTCATATTGCCTTATGTTTGCATACAGCGCGAAACAAACCCGCAAACTCAAAGTCAAATTCGTGGACCACTACCCCACGGGGGTGGTATTATGGAATATTGATATAATAAAAGAAAAATTATTATTCAGGTTCGACGAGACATTATACAATATACATGCGCGCCGTATTACAAGGCCCAAACGAAACCAACTTTGGCAATATCGCCTAAATATTGCCACTCCGGTGATCTTCAGTGGGAATTTAATCTCGTTATCTTCTGCGCCGAGAAAGGAGAGGCCTCCGCCGCCAGTTTGCTATTTTGCAGGAAATACATTATTATCATTTTAATTACTTAGTTAACATATTGACGTGTTCGCAAAGGAGTAGATTGTAGGGGGAAATCGACTCAAAACAGGCAGATGAAGCAAATAATATAAACAATTGACACTATTTCCAGTACCAAATATTGATATATTTGAGCAAGTTTCTATTATAAAAATATGTAAAGTGAAAAATCTTAAAGAAAATCGGGAATATTACTTATGAGAAATGGAAATCAATTCCTAACACCCAATTTTAAAAATGCAAAACCATTTTATTTATCAAGCCATTAATTTATAAATAGAAGCAAATTAAATATTACGTACCTCTACCAAATTAAGAATCATGGGTAGCTCCCTTATCAGACACAAGAACTCCTCTTTTCTGATAAGGAAAACACGACCCTTTTATTAAATATACTTTATAAATTACTATTAATTCAACTTTAAATAAATAAATAATATAAGAACAAAAAAAATAAAAATGAACATGAACATAAAAATAATAATAATAGTAATAATAATAGTAATAATAATAGTAATAATAATAGTAATAATAATAGTTTTTTTTTTTTTTTTATTGTATAATATTAATTATATACAGTGGGAACTTATACCCGCTAAGCCACTGCAAGTAGCTTGTCAGCAGGAGTTTATTTCAACAATATAATATAATACAACAATAAATTACAATCATCATACAAATGTAGGGCAAAAATTATTATATTTAGGCGCATGCATCTTGTCCTGTACATAAACAAAAAAATGAGAAAAAAAAAAAAATTAAAGAGAAAAAATAATGGTAAAAGCATTACAGATTTGTTATTGAGATACTAGAGTCCAATCTTATAACACCGATTTAAATAATATTATAAAAATGTCAATATCATAAAAAATATCAAAATTATAAAAGTACCAATATTATAAAAGTATCAATATTATAAAAATATCAATATTATAAAAACATCAATACTTTTAAAAATATCAACATTATAAAAACATTCATATTACAAAAATATAACTATTACGTAAATATCAGAAATATCAAAGTATCTGTAAGTATTAAATAGATTAAGAAATAAAAATTTAAAAGATATATACATAAAACAGCAGTACAGGTTGGTTACAATGAGGATAGACTTAAATATAATAGTAACACCGTAACAGTAAGTACACCAGATATCTAGGAGCTATACAACCATGGAGACCGTCATATTTGTTACCATCAATACACAGTAATAATAATAGTAATAATAATAGTAATAATAATAGTAATAATAATAGTAATAATAATAGTAATAATAATAGTAATAATAATAGTAATAATAATAGTAATAATAATAGTAATAATAATAGTAATAATAATAGTAATAATAAAAGTAATAATAATAGTAATAATAATAGTAATAATAATAGTAATAATAATAGTAATAATAATAGTAATAATAATAGTAATAATAATAGTAATAATAATAGTAATAATAATAGTAATAATAATATTAATAATAATAGTAATAATAATAGTAATAATAAAAGTAATAATAATAGTAATAATAATAGTAATAATAATAGTAATAATAATAGTAAAAATAATAGTAAAAATAATAATAAAAATAATAATAAAAATTATAAAAAAAAATAAATAATAAAAAATAATAATAATAATAATAATAATAATAATAAAAATAAAAATAAAAATAAAAATAAAAATAAAAATAAAAATAAAAATAAAAATAAAAATAAAAATAAAAATAAAAATAAAAATAAAATGAACATGAAAATAAAATTAAAATTAAAATTAAAATTAAATTAAAATTAAAATTAAAATTAAAATTAAAATTAATATAAAAATTAAAATTAAAAATTAAATATCATCATCATAACTTTATTTTTGTATGAATTGTTATTTCCTTGATTTCGCTTATAATAAAAAATAAAACTTTTTTTTAAATATAAACTGAATAAATAAAAAAGTATTATTAAATATTAATTCCGTAATTAATGCTAAAATTTTGTCCTTAATTTCCTAAATAAAATCCATAAAAAAAAAAATTTATTCACCATTGAAATAGGACAAACTTTTTGAATTAATTTCTTAGACTTATTTCTATTGTTAATAATAAATTTGAACTTAATATCGTGAAGCTACTTTATTAATTAGCACCTTTTCATTATATGCTTAGTAGATTAGTTAATGTACCTCTTTTCAAAAAATAATTTGATAGTTTGTGAGAATCAAACAGAAAATTCTACCCATATCAATCGAAACGCGTACAATAGGGGTGCCGAAACGATCGATAGCGGTCGATAGTCCGCGTCATCATTATTTAAAAAAGCCTAATAAAAAAATTATGAGATAAAATTAATGGATAATTATTTTAAAATGTTGCATCTCCGAAAATAACCCAATTATAAGTTTAACTAGCTGAAGCTAAAGTACCCGGCGTTGCCCGGGGTTATTAATGGTTTGGAGTAAATTTTTGAAGTTGTGATGTGTTACTCCTACTCCTATCAGGGATGGGGGTGGTTCTTAGAAATCTCATGTAGACAGTGATCTTTCCCTTGTTTCGAAAGTCAAGTGTGCAAAATTTCATCAAGCTCGGAATAAAACCGTTGATTTGTATATAAAACAAACAAACATCGCCCGCCTGTGACATTCTTCTTTATATAATAAAAAGATGCTTTTATACTTCGATTTACCTCCATATTAAAAATGGAGATTATTGGGTCCTTGAATTGGACCATGACCAAAAACAAGGTTGAAAAACACTGGCGTAGGTCAAGGCATTTACTGGTTATCTAAAACTTAAATTATTATAACGTAATTTCTTCAAATGATTGATAACTTTGTGGCATCATTATTAATTATATAATTGAAAATACACTAAGGTATTAATGAAATAAGGTATTTAATTAAACTTTCGATATTTGGCCATGCACAAGAATTGAGAGAGAAGAGGCGTTAAAGAAAAATATACAAAAGGTAGAGCTAAATAAGTTTGCGAAGCACTGATTTAAAATACGGTTCGTAAGTTCCACCTTTGGCCGCTTAATAAAGTAAGTGTGTCAAACTGTAATGAGTAGTCGATTGCTTAATTTTAAAGTCGATCTCCATGAGTATGAGTTTGGGCACCTCTCGCGTAGAGCGTACACCATTAAGGGACGGAGACTGTCTACACTAGACTCGCAGTGGTTTTCGCAAACTAGGCTCTGCTTAATCTTAAGGTCCTCAAAAAGCGCCACCGCTCTTCATCATGTCCCCAATTAAATTATAAATTACGTGCAGGCAAAACCGGTTGATATTAATAATACGCGAGGAAAGTGCTCTAGCTTGTGAAATAGGCCATCAAGGAGGCAGAACTCCGTAGTAACCTCTCTTTCTTATAAATGAGTCGTGTATGAGATATAAGGAGATGATACAACGGAGCTATCAGCGGAATGCCTTTAACTAGCAAAATACCCTTTTTAAGTGAATAATCTTTTTCTGCAATATCTTAGAGTTAATATATTTTATCGTCCTCATCTTAAATCGTGAAGAATCAGCCGCGTTACCCAAGATTTCTTCGCTGAAAAGCTGTAGAAATTCTGCAGACGTACCATTTTTACTACCATATTTAATTATCACGGAGGTGGGATTGCCCCGAACTACTTACGAATTCAATTAAACAGACAAATCAGACAAAACCACATACTAAACCTTCCTCAATGCAACACAAATCAAAATTATTCACCGCGCTTCACACATTTTTAACACTTCATATGGTGAATTTGATGCAACTCAGCACCTCACAACTTCAAACCTAAAATGAATTAATAAAATTCACATAATACATATTACTATTTACTCTACCGTTCCCCACCATCCCATAACCGAAAGTTAACAGTTAAAAGTTAAAAGTTTTATAACTATTTTTTTGCAATTACTAATGAAGACACTTGAGTGAAAACCTATTATTGGCTCAGTTTTTAAGTATATTAACCATAATTTATAAATAATGTAAACTGTCGATTTTCCAAATAAAACAAAAATATCAACATCGTATTATGCTTCATTTGCTAGGATATGAAAAATCTATTACTCGTGTGGGGTTAAGGACAAAAAGAGGACTTTTATTCTATTTACGTAATTTGTCTTCAAAAATGAAATTTCGTGTCAAGAAACTATACCAAAATACCCACGTACTTACAACCCTTCTGTCGTTCCTCTTCCGCTTCTCCGGAAGTTTCACGTATGCATTTTAAATACAGGGTTATTCAAAATGATGTATTCAATTTCGCACGTTCTCTCCTGATACAAATGGTCGGCTCGGGCTTTTTTTTACAGAGACATCCAAGTTTGCTCAAATTGGTGATATTAACAAACGTTCTTTATAGTTGGAGGTTAATTGTTAATGGAGACGAAAGATACACTAGTGACCGATTCAGTTTTACAGAACCCACGAATACATGCGCTGCATAGTAGCCATTTTATTCACAACAGACGGGAAATTGCTGCTTGCCGGCGCGAACACTGCAGTGGCTATTTGCGCGGATATGAAGGATCTAGCGATGGGATTCGAAGCTTTCGAACCTCCTCTTTCAACTGCCATGCCAGACTACTCACATATAACGATACTTGGGGAAATATAGAGATACAAAAAAGAGTCGATCATTTTGAATATCCTTGTACATGAAAAATACAGTACATTTTCACCTCGTTCCGGAATGGAATATACTCTCAGCACAACCCTGGCAGTACACAACCATTCGAAATTTTCTAAAATAGTGAAATGGATACATTATCTGTTTAATAACAAAATTTCATTATCCTATACTTTCAAAACTTCCTCTTCTCTTATCCTTCCCCCAGCTCCAGAGCCTCACGACAATCCCCAAAACGAGAAAGCCATAGTTTTCTTGGCTACGAGCAGTAAGGAATCACATAAAAAGTTCTTCCACAATATGTAGGCAGTTACGCAAATCATTAATGTAAATTACAAATCAAGTGACTCCAGCAGAACTAGCGATGATAAATAACAATTCCTGTACATAACTAACACCACAATAATAAATATGACCGTATGAGTGTTTTGTGTTACCTAGAAACAGCGCACGGGCGCGGGTCAGAGTTCTCAGCCCATCGCGTGTTCGCGCGGTATTGAATTATGCAGCGATATTCGCGTGCGGTCGGTATAATCGTGCGGTTGGCTGTTACGTGGATATAACTGGATATAAAATACGAACTAACTTCTATTCTGCCGACTAAATATGTGTAGAGGAAGAAGAAGAATTATGAAAATATAGACAATGGGAGATATGGCACGAGTGTCGCCGAGCTACGACCAAACTGGACGTCAACGCGGTCACGACGGAGCCAATGAAAGTAATGCGTTTGATGTGTAGTTAAACTTCAACTAACACCCCTGGTAGACACAAAGGCGGGGCGTCGATGTGCATACATACGATTTGCAGTAGTATGGGTGAACGATGTTTGCGACACTTTTGTGCGGGCGGTTTCACGTGAATTCTGATAAAAAATTATTATTAAAAGGTCGAACATTTTTACTACTGTTTTCCATAAAACATTCCATTATCAACCCAATTAGGTGGTTCGGTAATGGAACAAACTAAGGATAACGTTAAAAAAAGTGTGGAAGATTTTTAGAATATTTAATGATATTGATCAACGTGTAATTTGTCGTATCAAATGAGTAATTTTAATATTTTCATTCACAAAATATTGCTTTAAAAAACTTTCTAAAACCGCAAATTCATAAACGTCCGAACGTCATTATGACATGGGTAACGATGTTACTCTTTGGCACCTGCATTATTTTTCCACATATAGAAAATTTATACATTTTTTAGCAATACTTTAGATTTTTTATTTTATTTTGATTTTATTATTATTAGGCCTCTTATAAGGGTTATTTTTTAGTAGGAAACAAAAAAATAAGACGTGAAACTGTTTTATAATAATAAATAGTGAATAGTGAATAGAGAATAATGAATAATGAATATTGAATATTGAATATTGAATATTGAATATTAAATATTGAATATTGAATATTAAATATTAAATATTAAATATTAAATATTAAATATTAAATAGTAAATAGTAAATAGTTAATAGTAAATAGTAAATAGTAAATAGTAAATAGTAAATAGTAAATAGTAAATAGTAAATAGTAAAAAGTAAATAGTAAAAAGTAAAAAGTAAAAAGTAAAAAGTAAAAAGTAAAAAGTAAATAGTAAATAATAATAATAAATAATATATATAAATAATAAATAATCAATAATCAATAATAAATAATAAATAATAAATAATAAATAATAAATAATAAATAATAAATAATAAATAATAAATAATAAATAATAAATAATAAATAATAAATAATAAATAATAAATAATAAATAATAAATAATACATAATAAATAATAAATAATAAATAATAAATAATAAATAATAAATAATAAATAATAAATAATAAATAATAAATAATAAATAATAAATAATGAATAATAAATAATAAATAATAAATAATAAATTATAAATAATAAATAATATATAATAAATAATAAATAATAAATAATAAATAATA
>JAHDVE020002158.1:0-109559 GCA_022606495.2 Halesus radiatus
TTTTCAGGAGGAACATTGCGATTCACTGGAATAATATCTAGAAAGGACTATAATATTAATTTACTTTGTTATTCAATATACTAGAAATAAGATTTAGTGATTTCCTGATTTCAAGTGCTTGAAATCGGAAAATCCTTAAATACTGTTTGATAATTTCAAGTGCTTAATTAACAAATTGTTTGCCTTTATTATTACGCTGAAGAATTTTAACCCCCGTGTTTGTTTCAGTTTACTAAATTAAAGTGGTTTAAAACAAATTTATTTATTTACATTATAATTATGGCAAACCACAAAGTAAATGCTTTTTACGAAAATATTTATTTTTAATTTGTAGCTTTTGTTTAAATATAGTTTTCAACTTTGATTGCTATTAATAATTATTTATTTATATCAGAACAAATATTAGAACGTACGTGTACTATTTTAACTTAAATAAATAATGTATGTATGCGTTTAGGATTGCGTTTAGGATTCCGTTGCGATGTACCGCACGCCACTGGTATTAGGTAAGAGTACAAGGCCCCCCCACCACACAAGTGACGTGCTAGTTAAGCAATTATGAAAATTGGCTGCGGATGGATCATTATCTGGGATCACAAATCTATCAGGGTAAAGTGTGCTTTTGCCTTTTCCCCGCGACTGTGCGAGTAGCTACTGGATATTCCCATCACGCGTTCGGTTCGCGGTTTAGAATTAAAACATCAAAGCCGTGGCGTGCCAGTCCGTGATTCAGGAACGATACGGTCACTTTCAGACGCCATATTTCCGTGACACTTGCGATTTTGAAAATATTTTTCTACTATTTAGTTAAATATGCCAATTACCGTATTGGTCAATCACCGGGGGGAAATCTGACAGGTTCGGTTTTTCAATCAGATAATACTGAAGGTTTAACTATGCAAACTCACATATTGGCTACGAGTTAATTATGAAAATTCTTAGTATAATATTAAAATAAAACGCGTTGTGCTTTGACGATATTCTTAACAAAACTGTCAATTTAAATAACTTCTTAAAAAACAATGGTCGACACAATCAAAAGTATCTACTGAGAAGTCATATTTTTATTCAGTTCGTGAAGAGTTGATAACATAACTAAAAATTATGTAACTAACTAACTATCACGCAGCTTACTCGTAGGGGTTAGCGGAGAGGATGGACTGCCACACATCTCAATCTTGGCGCACAATCCTCGCTTCAATCACAATAATACATCGTCTCATACATACTCTTCTGTTAGTATGACACTTCCATGGCCCGATTCAAGTGGTTGATTAATTTGATCATGCCATGTCTTCCTCAGGCGTCCCCGATTTATTTTACTATTCATTTTTTGCAACAGTATTATCCACGAATAGTTCAACGAACTAAACAACCGAATTAAACATATTATATGTTTTTTTTCGATTTTCAGGGTGTCGAGCTGTTCTCCTAAATGACATATTTACTTTTATCATAGTTTGATCTTAAGCTCTAAAATCCTCGGTCCGGTAACTCGTGGAGGCAAAATATTACATATGACTGTATATTTTGGACTCTAAAGTTGTAGAAAATTTTGCGAATACGTTGAATTAATTAATATACTTAGTTTACAAGACACAGAAAATTTTGCTTTAAAACGATTTTTATCTTCAACACGGGTGCGGACAGTTTCGTAGAATGCTTTAAAATGGATTTTGCTTTCATAATATTACTAGAATCACGTGGGAGGCGATACAAAGGAGGCGATTGATTTATTAGGGGTAGGCTGGGTAGGTGGTAGTTCCTTAGAAAGAGTTAACTTCTGACTTCCTGCTGGCGAGAAGTTCCCGGTAGTCTGAGGCCTTTATCCGGTTTCATCAACACGGAGCCTCATAATCATCACGCAGGATATGAGCCGCTTCCAATCACCAGGCTAGGGTAGGGGCAGGCAGTAATCAACAAGCCACTGAATTATCTAACAATGCCATCCAGTGGCATGCGTGCTCACTGCTCACTTTGTTCTACCAGGGTGGCAACCTGCAAAGAGAGGCACGCTTCTGCTGAAAGCTTGGAATGAACAGCCGACAACGGTTAAACTAGTACCTACGAAACCGGTCGGCGATATAAAAATAAAGTGGTTCTAAACCAATTGCCTTATTTAATTATTGAAGAAAATAATATTTACAACTTTCAATAAAAATTAGAGGTATCATATTTAGGTATATATCCAAACACCATCTATGTTAAAAAAATCTGATAGAACTTAGAAATTACACCAAAAGATGGCAGCCATAAAATTTGAGATATAATTTATGAAAATGTTTGTAATTCTCGATGGGAAGTATTAGATTAATAAAATGACAGAACGTAACGAAGTCTCGATGGCACAATAAATTGCTGGAGAATCTTCCAGTAGGACTAGAGGGTCTCGGTTCGAATCCCATTTGCGGCCCATCACCTTTTTATTTTCTGTATATTCATCATATTTTTAATGAGAGTTGTTAATATTATATTCTCCAATGATTAAATATTACACCGAGGTTTATAAGCATCAATAATTATTTAAATAAAGTGAAAATTAATTTGTTCTATTAGTTATAATGGGTAACCACCAAGTTTTAGCTACATACTCGTACAACAATACAAATAATATTATACTTTATTACGAACAAATTTTCGATAAAATAGTCAATAATTTAAGATGGGTAAGAATATAATATCGAGTTAAACATTTCTCAATGGCTTGTATCCGTATCCGATCGGCATTTTGATTGTTTGAAGCTGCGCAGTGAAACGTGAATAAACAAAAGCTCTGCCATTACCTTCTTAAAAGTTTAATCCAAATATTGTACAACTTTATGTAGATTAACAAGAAATTTAAAGTGGATTAGAGCCCGTCGCTCGGCTTATCGAAATGAGTTGAAAATTCAGGTACTAATATATATTATATTATACATCTATCTACATTCCACCCACCCTCATTCTACTACTAGCTACCCACTAACTTTTTGAATTATCAACCAGCTGTTTCACATTCATATACCTTTAAGACTTTTAGGAAATTGAAATTTGTATTAAAAATTACAATGAGGTTTGCAAGCTTCAATAAATTATTCCAAAAATAAATTAATAATAATCCTAAACTTGTGGAAAAGATCAAAAGATGTCTCACATAAATAAAAATAGAATAGGTATATCCGAAACGCTATCTAAAAATACTATAAATATGTTCGGGTTGAATCTTGTAGTCGTGATAAAAGGGTAGCAGCCAAAAATATATGGGATTTAATTGAAAATGATATTAATAATTCTTAAAAATCGAAGTATTGTACCGATAAAATTACCGATTGGGGTAGCCGTAACTCAGTGGATTAGAATGCAAGGTCCCGGATAGAGTGTGAGGTCCGGGTTCGAGTCCAAGCTGCTACCATTATCTTTTAATTTTCTGTGTCTTCAGTTTCATGTTTCATTTTGGGAAATGTTAATATTATCAACAATTATTTAAAAAATTTGTTTAGTTTTTTCATTCATTTAATAACTATAAAAATATGACGTTATAATTATGGAATTACCGTTCCTTCTAAAGGTTATCTAGATACTTACATAATATAAAAAGTATTGATACCAAATTATGGACAATTCTACATTAGTTATATCACGTTTGCGGTAACACGATTTTTTACGCGAAATTCGTCAAATTTGTAATTTGTCAAAAAACGCGAAATTTGCCATTTTCATGCAAATAACGCGAAATTTTAGGATGAATTAAACGAATTTTCGCATTGTTCAACATATATTTTTAAAAAAAGAACTTAATGTTATAGTTTATCTATGAATCTGGTAAGCTTGAATAACCATACAATGGAACGCAGCTAACTTCATGTCGAAAAAGTCGAATACTGTAATTTTTTTTTTCGACTAACAATAAAAATTTAAAAAATACACATAACTCTTTTTTTATTACTGAAACTGAAAAATAACACCACTCTTCCTAAAAATAACGCAAATTTCGTCGGAATTAGCACGAAATTCACCGAAAAAAAAGAAAGTTTTAGGTCCCTAAACACTAGGTGTTAAGGTGGAGGTGAACCTAAGGACTATGCAAAAATAAATTGTTACAAAACCAAGTAAATTTGTTTGTAGAATATTATTTATATTCAGCGAGTCGACAACATTTAGCTAATCGATTGAAACCTTTTAGGGTTGTTCCGTCAATACATCAAGCAGTTTCAAATTCCAATTAAATTAATTACCAAGCCCACATAATAACTTTTCTTACTTTGCATAATCCACAGAATCGATTCCCTCGCGTTGGCAAAGCTCATAAAGTCAAATCCGAAAAGTGAAACCGCCCAAAAGCACAAGCGTCAAACAGAAAATTGCTATTGGCCCGTGATCGATGACGCGTTTAATGTTTATGATTTGTGTTGATTACGTGTTTACGGCGGGATTTATTAGCTCCCGCTTTGCTCTGTATTAGCCGGCGCAGTTTCAGGTGATTCATCGGCCTCGCTGACAGATTAATGCCGCTACAATTATGCATTCATAAATAATTCCGAATAAATCTCAATAAAAGAATGTTCCCGGGCCGGCGAACAAGCCCGGAATATTAACCCTTGTTTCGTTAGCGCCTTTTTCGGTTTAACGAATCCGCCCGCGTGCCACGGAGCCCGCTATTAAATGATCTATGTTTCACTTGCTTTACTACGAGTATAAGCAAGTTCACGTGCTAACAAAAAGGCGTCACTATTATTATTGGCGAGTGGTTTACAGACTGTTCAAGCATTTGTCCGAGGACGATTCATATCTCTCGATGTCTTTCGTTAATATTTATACTTATAACCCAAAAAACAACCGTATTTAAAAACCTTTAAATGACCATAGCCTACTTCACTTATCCTGGCTTTAATTAAATACTTCCACGCCATACTTACTGCCTGATCTAAATCTTTACAACGAAAAATAAGACCGAATACATTGAAACCTTTTCATAAAAAAATCTATAACTAGGCATTTGCATGTAGATTGTAGATACGTATTATTTTGGAACTACAAAATGTCATTACTATGGTAACACCAAGCTAGTCACTTCGTCTTTGAAATGTGTTATTCACATTCAAATTTCTTCACATATTCGCGTTAGACAGATCGTTTTAAAGAAACGCGCCAAATCATCATAATTTTTTTTATAATCTGATTTTGTTTTTTTTTTTATTTATTTATCTAACATCTAATATGTAAAATAACAGAAACACAAAAAAAAACAAAATCAGATTATAGATTATATAGATTATATAGATTATTCCTTGCATATAAAAATGTAAATGTTTTAGCTTAAATATATCGTAGAATATAATGTAGAATCATCTCCTTTCGGAAAGCACCACTAAATTCTGAACACCGCTTAGTTAAAGTCATACGCGCTTGGACCATTGTGTTTTTTTCAACTTACTTTGATTTTCCTGTGAGCCATATTTGTGTTACCATTAAAAACATTTTAAACGATCTCAGCGCCATCAATTATTGTCTTATTTTAAATGTCGGACTGTACATACCTATTCAATTTTCATAATGAAGAAGATCATCCAATGTATCATACGTAGGTACTCTTTCGTTTTATGAAATACATCCCCCATAAATCATTCGATTGTTTTAAAATCACGATAAGCTGTTTTTGCCCCCCTCGCCCCCCAGATTTTTAACTTCGGCCGAATAAATCACTTCGGAGTATGATCGCAAAAAATACACTCGCCCATCGAGCAGTAATTTTGTAATTGGTTGAATTCCATTAGGGAATGTAAAACATTCGATAAATTCCGCGGAGCACTTGAAGGGTAAGAAATTCCTGGAGAAGCAGGAGCGGCGGTAGGAGCAGAAGCAACGAATATCTCCAAGTTGGAGTTGTAGCACAATGGTGCCGGAGCGGTGCACTCGTACTAGTGCACTGTGCATATAGGTGTGCACTAATTGCACAGTTTGCAGCGCACGGCAGCCTTGCTCTAGGGATGGGGATGGGAATGTTTCTACACTTTCAAAAGACTCTCCCGCTCAGTGCCTGACCACTAAGCCTTTCCTTTACGATGCTAGAAAATTCCGCGAGCTTCGATGCTGTACATTCAGTGTACAGTGTACACTTTTAGAGTTTTATGATTTTTACGTTGGATTAAAATTAATTATAATAATTAAAATAAGTATTTATTCAAATAAAATCTTTGGATTTATATAGTGGGGGAATAATGCCTTTCTCCAGTATGCGTCGATGCTGGAGGCAAGACTAATGTGGACTTCCATGATGGGGATATTCACGGAGCTGTTTATCCTTTCTCTCATTCCTGCCACCTTGGATCTTATAAGGACTAATAATTTGCATATATTCCTTGTGTAAATCTTTTTATATAGTATATATCGAAAATGGTCGTAAAATATTGTGTAAGTGCTGAAAACGAGGATAAAACAAAATGTTAACTAATTGTTTTCCGATTTTTTAAAAAAACTTTTTTTGTGTTGTCTTCTATAAATACTTATATAATGTTGTAATTATTTTATCCAATACATAAATGTTTTACAGAGAAATACCTAAAATATGTTTTCCGTGTTCATTACATGCACAGTACTACTGAAATAATTAGTGACGTGTCAACTCAACTGACGGCACAAGCAAGTAAAGGTTGATCGCACTTTCCTAATATTATTTACATGAAACGCCTATTTCGTTTTCAAGGCGTTCTTTTTTATTAGTTTATTGCGTAATATGTTAAAGTTACTTACAAGGTACGAAGACCTATTGACTAATTTTAATGACTATATCATTTACTGTTTATGAAACAAATTCACTTACACCACTTGAAACGTTATCGGCAATTCACAAGAGATAACTCTCGAGAAATTCGCAAGAATTATACTACGAATGTTTCTCGGATTTGACATGAAATTACATCGGTGTTTTTTTTTTTTTTTTTTATTTAATGTCGCAATTAATATTGTCAATTTGTACAATGAACATAATAACGATCAACACAAGACAAATTGTAACATTTTTCTGAAAGACTTACACAACCAATTATCAGTCACACTCGCTAACCGTAACCAATAGGATGCATGATCTGGGCAACAAGTTTATAGGTATTGTTCTGACTCCATTTATAAAGTAAAGCGTCATTTATACCAGCACTTTGATAAATCCTACAATGAATTGTTGCAGCTTGGATAATATAGCGTTAATGATTTGTGTCATCATATTGTTTTAGTTTTCTATTTCAAGTTACAGTTGAAAAAAATAAAAAAATTGTTCCTTTTTTATGGTTTAAAATTGCAATATTTTTTGATATCAGATTAAATTGTTTTAAAAATCCATTTAAAATCCCGGATGGGCGAACAATCAAATAAATTAATAAATATGTCACCAAAAATGAGAAAATCTTTCTTTTTTTAAATTATTTTTTTTCTATAATTTATACTAAGTAAATAAATAAAAATAAAATGATTTTAGATTAAGTATCTACCTTCTGTATTCACTTAAATAAGCCGTTAAAGCCTCTTCTTATTCTATGGTGCCTCAAAATTAAAACACGTAAAAAATAAAAACGTTTTTGTTTCCTTCCGAATATATATAATTCACTATCTGTTAAAATGGTAACAGCTAATAGAGAAAAAAACACAGCAATTAAAAAAACCCTTATTCAATTCCCTAGTTCCCATCCCTGTATCGTTGGTAGTGGAAGGGAGAAAAGGGGGTGGCTGCGATACGCCCGAGTTATGTATACACATCTCAGCCAGGCAATAAGCAGCCCAATGCCTGCTGCTCCCCTCAACCAACAGGGGCGGCCAACTGCAGGCCGCGACGCTAATGCGAATCGGCAACTAGAACCTTGAAGTAATCAGCAACTACTCGTGCCATCCAAGTATCCCATACCTAAATAGAAATATGGTACATAGCGGTCTTCAAGCACAGTCTTAATGAACTTGAACTTTGAACCTAGAAGCTTTTGCAAAATGTTTATTTTTGTATATATGTCTATAATTTAAAGTTGTATTTTTGCCCGAAGCAATTGGGGTATGTTATAAGACTGTAGAAGTCAGAGGGGAGAGATAAAGGTTGAGAAGAACGTAGCTAATCAGATCTGATCACTTAACCCTAGAATACTAATCTCAGTCGTTTCGACTTATACTGCGTGCAATTTATGCTGTATCTATCCAACGAATGAGACGATCGGGCTAGTTCTCATTGTCAACTCAGTCACCAACGAGAGCTTGCAGGAAATTACCGCTACGAGGGCAAGTCCTGATGTTTTATATATACAACACCCTTTTTAGTTCACTCTACAGAGAACACAAGGTATATATGTTTGTGTCAATAAATTGCGGTAAAGATTAATAATTTGTTTATTTTTAATAGAATTAACCATTTTTAAGCGAGTTATAAAGAACGTGGAAAAAATTCTGATAAAAAGGTTTATTTCCTGCTAATTTTGTCCAATCCCTTTTTTTAAATAGACACTGTAAAATACAAACATGTTTTTATTTAATATTCTTTATATGAAGTCAATTTATGAAATAAAATACACGTTTGAAACGTGTAATACGTTGGATTTGGCGGGGAACGCGGGAATGCGGGAGAAGGAAAGGAGGAAGGTTAGGTAGGAGAAATTGCGGGAGACAGTGTGTGTGTGTGGGTGTGTTTACCCTGAGAGAGGTTTCTTCCAGGGAGCTCGGCTCGGGACCTACGACTAGCTCAGCATCGGCAGGCCTCGGAGCTCTTCTTCAGGATCGTGAATCGACAGGCAGTCTTATAGTTGGGGATTGACTCGGAACTTTATCAATTAAAACACTCAGATGCTTTCAGAACTCAGTGGTTTACTCGGTAAAAGGGCACAGACATAGTAAGTTTACACAAGGGGAACGGCTAACCTACAAATTACAAATAATATTACGGGCAAATTCTCTGATTCTCTCTGGAATATTCTACGAACGGCATGGTTAAATGTGACTTGAAATAGAATTACAACACAATGAAATGGGGATAACCAAGATACAGCTCACGGTTGGGAATGATGTGGCTCGGACATGGTGAAGGCGATTGTCGATCGTGTGTCCGGGTAGTAATCCATCGCCAGGTCCATGGTGAATGGTGCACCTCGGGGAGGATGTTGTCAAGGCCAAGTCCACAGAGAGAATGAAGCGTTGAGAGCGCGCGGGCGGAACCGGGGCCGCGTATGGGTGATGTCTCCTTTTGTCGCTAGGGGTGCTAACCTAACGAGTGGCTAGTATTTATGGGGTATTTGCGTTATGTAACAAACCTTAGTAAGAAAAGTGCAAATTGTTTTTGATAGTAGTGTTAGTCAAATTAACAAATGATTAGTCTTTAAATATAATTAGTCTTATAGGGTTAAAACGGCTAAAGCCAATAAGCAACGTTTCGATTCTGAATTATTATCTAAAATTCTTTCACAAGGGCGATACTGAGAGTAGGTGTCTATCTACGTTCTCTGAGTTTCTGAAAGGGGCCCCTATTTCTCTTCTGTAATATGATTCATATTTTATTGAATTTCTCCTGGAATTTTCACTTAGGAAGCACACTGACTTATTTCATGCTATTTATGAAAATATCATTTTTATATAAATTTTAGATACTTTGCAATAAATATATACAATGTATTTCCAATAACCATTGAACTGGACACAAATTACAAATAAACATAAATTTGACATCAAGATTTGGATCACTAGCCAAGACAGATCAAAATTTAACGATGTTTTTAAAAACATCCCTTAAAGAATGATACAATGTTTAATTGACATTATACTGTAAATTGTAAACTTTGCAAACTTTAAAAACTTTGTAAATTTTGTAAACTTTATAAACTGTAAACTTTGCCTGCTCCCAACACAGGTTCTCCTAGTGAGACAAAGTACTATAACCCTTTACTACCTAGCAATAAACCAGCCTATAATATAATATTGTCGATCGATTTGTATTGTGAAGTATTGATAAAAAAAATTATATAAAGAAACACTTATACAAAATAAATACTATGTCAGTTCTGATAGGTGCATATATTAAAAAAAGGTTAATGCTCTCGAAATAGATGCCATGTCATTTGTATTTTCTTATGAAAATGTTGTGTTTACTTGTAACAAGAGATCCTAAGAGATTATCTTCTGTCGTTCGACCACGAATGCTAGGATCATATTTTGACTGTGATTAAAAGTAGATCAGAAATTCCATCTTTGATTAATCCCACCCAATTTCCCTGGAGGCTCTCCTTTGCTTCCTTTAGTCATATATATTTTATAAAACCCCTTTTCATTACAGTGTGCCGGAAGAAGGGGACAAAGAAAGGTGTCGAAGAATTTTAGTATCTGGCTGTTGAGCGCTAGTCACTCAACATAATAAATATATATAATATCTCAAACAAATTTCAGACAACATTTCAATCATTTTTTGTTGGTGGTTTTTAGCCAAGGCTTTATTTTTGTTCGGCTACTTGATCTGACTAGGATGGCCTAAAACCTCCCGCTACGCAAGTTTCATCAAGAGCTTTTATTTCTAAATAATATCACTAGTTATTACCCAATTTCGCCTTGTTTTCAAAACACTTTTTCGTTTTAAAAACAAGGAATAAAAATATTGGAGATTGTTTCTCATTATTTGACGGTGGAATGAGACATTGCGTTGACCTGGTCAGTCTGTTCAACTTAACACAAATCCAAATTTTCAGGTGATCTGAGCCCATAGAGCGTGAAAAAACGGAATATAAGTTCCGACACCAAGGCTTGCATTAGTCAGTAGATTTGATGTATTTTTTATTGATGTATTTGATATGAATGCTTTATGTTGTCTTGAATGCCACACCAGATCGAACGATTTATTTAGTAAATCCAAGTATGCCACTTCTTAAAATTCAAACAAAATCACGCACTCCTTGTGCGGGTGGCGAAAAGGTTGAAATTCACGAACACTGGCCGCATGTTTCGATTTACGCGAAAAAAAACATCACCAAAATGCGTGTTTTTTTTTTGTAATGCTCAGTCATAATTATTAAAATGTATTTCTGTCATATCCTAAAAACTTAATTTGCTACATTAAACAATATGACAATATCCGAAAAAGGGTTCCTAAATTGGAGATTTTCCACTTTAAATACTTTTTTTCTGGGCCTATGAAAAGTTCACCAAAAAAATGCCCGGTTAAACGAAAGGCCAGGGTGTGTTCTACTTGCAGTATTTAATTAAATCATCTATGATATTTCTAAGCCATCAAAGTTTCAAACCAAACACGTACGATTTTGCATTACTTCCCATTGCATCGCCTTAATGGGACGTATCTGAAAAATATTTAATACCTTGCGAGAAGTAGACATTTTCAATTGCACATTGAAAACATATAATGACAAACTATTTGATTTTATCGTATGTTTCAATAAATTACACTTTAATTACTCAAATTCTTATAATACCTATTATTTATTTTTTTGTTTTTGTTTATGTTGCAGTATGTAGGTATAATTACATATAACTGCTCAATTGATGGAACTTAATTAGTTTTTCTTGAGTTCATTTAACAATGTAATTTTCATATTGTATACCTGTTTGTGTTAAGTTTTGAAATGATAATGTGATTGATTCGTATCTCAATTTCTATTTATCCGGTCCCTACTTTCCCTAACCAACACTATGAATGCCAACACTGTAATATGACAGTTTTTTTTTTTATATGAATACCACACAAGAGTCCCAAACTGCTCCCAACCGTCTGGAGCCAGTGAGACTATGGCATTCCCAATTGGGGAATGTTGTGAGGCTGAAGGTATTAGGGTGGGGGAGAGGAAGGCGGGGAAAAGCTTAAATACCTGGCTATTCAGTTCTGGTCACCAAACACGGCTAAAAGCCATTTCAAGCAACGTTTCAATTCTGAATGGTGGTCTTTCACCAGGGCGATACTGAGAGTATCTTCCACTCTGAAACGTGCGCAAATATGCTATATATTATTTTTAATTTAATTAATTGTGAAACAGCACAAATTAATCAAGTAAAATTTACTTGCGCCCGCCGGGATTTGAAACCCGCGACCTTCGGATTCGTAGTCGAGAGCCTTACCCCTCGACCATGGAGGCCATCATGGAGGCTTAGTTGTTTTTAAGTGCTCTCCTTCGCCAGAAGCAAAACTACTTTCGTGTGAGTAGATTTCAATTTGCAATTTTCGAGTAGGTAGTTTCGGTTGTAAGTTTGATTCCGAAATATAATTTAAAAAAAAAAATAAAGATTAATTTTTCTTTTTAAAGGTTTTTTTCTTTAGCTTTTCAATCTAAATATAAATCCAAAGAATCAGTTTATTCGAACTCATAGATCCTGAGAAAAATACATGTAAGATCCGACCCAAAGTCTTGTATTGTTAATCGTAGATTTCATAATTCCCAACCCTCCTTTATCTCTTCACCAATTCCTTCAGTCTCACAACATACTCCAGATTGGGATGCCGTAGATCCATTGGCTTCGGGTAGTTTATTATGCGATAACCGCACTAAAAAATACACATCCTGTGGATAAATCAAGTTTGCCAAAGCTCCTCATCTTGAGGAAAATATGTATACTTCGTACTTTTTTTTATGAAATTTTATTATTAATTAGCCATTTTTACCGTTCTTATAACAACTATTATTATTTTATTTTTTTGTTTATAATGTAGGTAAAATTACTTAGAACTGCTCAATTAATAGAACTTAATTAGTTTATTCTATGTTCATTTAACAATGCAATTTTCAAATTGCATACCTGTTTGTATTAGGTTCTGAAATGATAATGTGGTTGATTTCTTAATTTCTTTTAATCCAGTCCCTACTTTCCCTAATAAACACTATGAATGGCAACACTTTGCATGAAATATTTGAAACCTGACAATATTTTAACTCCTCATATTGCCTGCGCAATTATAAAGGACCTGTCTGGTAGAGGATTGAATCTGCGACACATGGATGGACGGTTAATATCTTGTTTTAATTAAGGGTAAATATTAAACCGGGTTCGACAGTCCTGGTTGAAACGTCGCCTAGCTTCAAACTTTCCCCGTGCTGGCGGAATGTAGGAACTGGAAGCCTGCCTCGTACTTGATTCACACGGGGAAATAGCTTTATTAAAACATATCCCCAGTTAAGAAAAGCAGGCGGTGTCTTCATACATACTCGTAGCAGTGCACCGTTTTCAGAATTCCACTGTTTTGGAACTCACTTACACCCTTACAAACTAGGAGTACCTATTCATATTGTAACCATTGATTTACAATTATGTATTAATTTTGTCTTGCGTGAATCATAATCAAGTTGTTTTTATCAATGTTGATCATAAAAAAGTGTCTCCTCCAGACCGCATCTACGCAGAACAGCGCCTCGCCTTTATTTACCTATACATCAAACGCATAACTTTCATTGGCTCTGCCAATTGGTTAGCAGTGGCATGCATTGCTCTATGACCAAATTTAGGCTGGGTGTCATTTGTTGACGAATTTTTTATTCGAACTCTTCCAAGTTTTCAAAACTTAGATCCAAATATTTAAATTATATGAGAACTCTTCCAAGTTTTCAAAACTTAGATCCAAATATTTAAATTATATGAGAAAATAAATTATAAATAATTGACCATATAGCGTGTTATCTAATAAGTAGAATAGAATACTCAGAAATACAAACAATTGATGAAATCATAGGAAAATTCAAATTCAATACGATGTAATAATAAATATCAAAGAATAAAGTCAAAGATTTGTTCATTCTTTTTTTCATAATAATAACATTATGTCCCTAAGTTTAAACTGCAAAAATCACTAGTAGTTCTTATTATTCCACAGCTTTTAGTGCAAGCAGTATGGAGATGCGTGGCTTTGCGTTATGTATCACACAAAATAACTAGATTAAGGATGTCAAATGTATTGCCACAAATCAAGTTGCAACAAAATATTATATTGTAATTTTTCAAACAGGAACATTTTATCAATGTAGAACGATAGAAAAAAAAACAGTCATAAATTCATAAAAAAATGCATTTTGATCAAGGATTAGTTGCAGTTTTAAAGTATTTTCTTTTCTTTTTACGGTTCATTTTTCTTTGGGTAGGCACATCTTTTAAATATTTTTGGACTGCACGCCACTCTTTGATAGTTCATGTAATTTGGTCGTCAATCGCCATACTTTCATGGCATATCTCCTTTGTTTCTATTATTCTCTACGGTGCTTATTAAAACACCCGAAGACAGATTGTCACTGAAATAACCGATGGGTAAATGAAGACCCAGCACCTCATGGCATCGAAACATAGCTTAACTTAACAGTAGAACTTTGTAGTCAAACAAAAATATGGCATCCAGTAAATATGGGAATTAATTGAGGATAATATTGGTTAGTATTAAATTTGAAGCATGACATCGATAAAAACTACGTAAAATAAACAGGTCTCATTTGTTCAGTGGCAGAACGTTGTCCCGGTAAGGCAGGGGTCCTGCGTTGGATTCCCAGATGCGACTAATACCTTTTTATTTTCTATGTATTTTTCGATTCCATTTTTCATTCGAAATTTATTAATATTATATTCTTCAATGATTAAATATTAGAATAAAGTTTATGACTTCCAACTGCGTAACTAAAATCTTTTAAATTCTATGCAATACCTGCATAGCAAAAGAGCAATAATATATATAGGTGAAGTTTGAAAACCAGTGAAGATATTTTCAAACTTTTTCTCCCACTTTATAATAAACAAAAAATGGGAGCGCTGCAAGTTGAAAAAAAAACACAATCGTAATGTTTTTGACTTTCACCAAACGGTAACCAGAAGGTAATGGTACTTTACTTAAAGTATATGATTCTAAATCACGTCAGGTTAAGATAATTTTATTATTTTAACTCTTTGTAAAGAAGACAGTTATACGGAAGAACGATTTTTTTAATTTTTGAATTTCATGTATCGATATAATCGTGTATTAGATGTTAGATAAATAGATTAAAACAAATTTAAAAAACGAATTATCCCAACATTTGCTCACGGTTGCCATTTGTCACCGGGAGCAGGTCGCTACTACGACTCGTTCTCGTGTTCAACAGCTCGGCAATGGAATGACAGGTTAACTACTTCCTAGCACAAAGCATTAAATAATGAAAAAGTTTCATTATCAAATTGTCTAAGAATGTGATGTAGAATCATCTCCTTTTGGAAAGTACCGCTATTTTCTGAAGACCGTTTTGTTAAACTCAAAGATATGCATTAGACCATCGTACTTTCTTAAACTTACATTAATTTTCCCATGTGCCGACTTGGTGTTGTCATTTAAAAATCTTTTTAAACGATCGCATCGCACTCAGACTATATTTCAAATAAAACTTAAAAGTTTGCATCCTAAGAACTTTTTTAGAGAAAATCTTATGCATTTTCCAAACTGCCCGTACAGAATTAGCAGACGAATCATTTGCAGTATTTCTAGTATTAGCAGACTACAAAGTGTGTATTTTTAAACGATGATCGTCAAGGGGAACAAAAAAGTACGATAAACCCTCAAATAATTTTCTAAGCTGCCTCTAAAATTATGAAAATTGATTTTTATTTCATGAAACATACTTAAAAAATTAAAACTAAAATAAATAAAATACTTCTCATCCGTACTAGATATTTACTAAAGCTTTAATTTAAAAAAATAGATCATTCCGTTTGGATGGGTATTTTGGCCTCCAATCAAAATTCAGTTCCCCTTAAAGCAGAAAAATTGTTTGTATGAATCACAAAAAACTCTCGATCTCTGAGATCTTACGACCTTGGAAAAATCAACGCCATTCTATTCAGCACTCAAAGTCACTTCCGTCGTGAGCTATGTAGCTTCTAAATGAACCTGTAAAAATCTGAAATTTGAGGCGAGGCCGAATAGTAAAGCGAGTTTGTAAAAATCAGTGGTAAGGTATCTTTCATTTTGTAAAAAAAAAAATTCATATAATGTGTGCGTTTCAATATGCTTACGTATTCCCATTTTATTTTTTTTAAGAAAGTCAAACATTCCCGGGTTATGAATAAACCAACAATATTTGAAAATCTCTTGCTTCCATCACAGTAAGCGGAAGATGTTGGTTGTGTCGTGATGGTGGACTTAGCCAGCCGAGTAATTGAAGCCACGACGCCTGGGTGAAACCCATACGCGATGCCAACTCAGCCACTGACCGGTCAAACGCATGTTGTTTCTCATCCAGGTAGCTCCAGAGTCGTAGACACTCTCAGTATCGCCCTGGTGAAAGACCACCATTCAGAATCAATGGCTTTTGCTATGTTTGATGACTGAATCTTTGAACTGAGATACGAACAGCCAGGTACTTCTCCACCTTCGTCTTCTCCATCTCCTTCCCATCCCCACTCTCTTCAGCCTCTCAACTTACCCCATTTGGATATGACATAGCCCTTCTGGCTCCCAACAGTTGGTAGCACTTGGGACTCTTGTGCGGTATACACATTTAAAAAAATTTTAAATTGGAAACATTATCAAATAAATAAAAAAGACGAAAATATCCCAACCATTTTCAGAACGATTTCACTCTGCCTTCGAAAGTATGAAATTTATTAATCGAACTTACAGCTTACGAGAACTTCCCACATGCATAATATTTCCATGATAATAATATTAAATGTATACAGTATGTACCCAAGTAAAAGCTCTGCGCTAAGACTCTGAATTTTACGGGCCTGTAATTCCTAAACGTCATAAAAGGGATTCCGGTATTACGTAAGCTCGCCTATGTACCGTATTACATATAGAGGAACATGTGCAAAAACTGCATCGAGCTTTAAATACTTCACAGGTGAGCTTAACATAAAGCTCCCGCTGAACTGGGTTCTATTGGCTAATTCTGCATTATTACTTTTTCGACCACGCACGCAGGGTTTATGGAAGTGAATATATTTTGTTCAATTTATTTTAACAACTTATTGGGGCTTCTAAACCGCATTGTAATATTTAATCATTGAAGAAGACAATATTAACACATCCCAAATGAAATGCGAAACTTTTTTCAATTTGTTTATATAAATATTTTTCAATTATTGTAACAACTCTTTTCCGTCAGACATTACACAATTTTCAACCCTTTTTTAAGTTGTTTTTTGTGTGCCAGCAAGTGTTCAAAATATTCCAATTATGAAAATAAATAACTAAATTGAATCTTTTCTCTATTTTCTATTATTTATTTCATAATTATAATATTTTCCTGAAAATCATGATTTTATAAATGGAAATGATTAAGACTTTTCAAAGTATTTTTACTGTCATCTGAGCACACCAGTGAATAATTTTTAAAACCTTTTTGTCAAAAGTAAAAAAGTCGTGCATTTAAACCTTAAGGAAATTCATCAGTATATTTAGACACTCTTTTATCGAAATATTTTTCTTATTGCAAATTTTATATTTATCGAAAACGTCTTATTTTTTACAGTTAATTGGATATTTAAAATTTCCGTCGGTCATTATAGAAATGTAAGTAAACTGAAAAGCTGAGTAGAATTTGTTAACTGGAGTTTTAAACAGATTTGGCTGCCTCGGCTCGTTCGAATGGAAAAGATCTCACAGAAACGTTTTTTTTCTCTGTATTTAAAGTAACAATTTTGTTAACATATTTTGTAGACCAGAGGCGATTTGTGGCTCTTATTTGGAGTTCAATCGGAGTATAAAAAGTGAGAAAAACAAATAATACTATGTTGCACTTTTCCAAACTACATACGTTTTTCCTAGATCTAAAAGATTTTCATTATAGCACTGCACCAAAGATTGGCGACCTAGCAAGAAGAAACAATTCGGCGATTCGTTAAAACGTCCGTGGCTAATGAATAATATTAAAATGTCGTGGGTTACAAAAATAATTTTAAATACGAAATTCACGATTTACTTAAGAAACTTCACTATTGTTTCTCTGTATGTAAATGTATCAACTTCAGTAATTAACTTATTTTAATAAGGACTTTAAACACGAAAATCATAGAAAAAACTGTTGATTCTTGCAAAAAACTATTCTGTACAAATATGTGGCAAATCTTCATATAGCTGTGCACACGGTGGCCTTATAGATTTCGAAGGATTGCATGCTCAGCACGGTTTCCCGCCGAAGCGCGATTATAACTATTTCTTAAAATAGAAAGCCCCATAGACGTTGAATTTATAATGCACATGTAGTATTAATTTTGGACTTGCTCTCGGGCAGTATTGCCTATACGGACGGGTGAATTATTTAGTACTGAATTTGAATGGCGCGCCCTTTAAAGTTTGGTAAAATTATGATACATGTTTGCTTTATTTCCTTATACTTTTATGGGAGTTCACTGCATCAACGCGCGTTAGAGATAGCCGCAACTGCTGTAGACTGATAGATATATTTTATCGACATTTCTTTTATACATAACAGATTATATAAATGAACCTAGCCGAGTGTTAGCGTAACCGCCAAAGTAAGTAAGTACGTAATTATTCGTATTCATTGTGAGGATACCTTCCGCGCGCATAAACTCTCTTCGCTATTCAGAATAGAGCCAAGCAAAGTAATTCCAAGTAAAAGTTGCAAACGTTCGGTCGACTGGGATCCCCCGCTTCTACGGGGTGCACAATGGTACGAATCACAACGTTACCCGGCCAAAATTGTTTGGAAAAAAAAACGTTTTTTTATATTAAAATTATTAATATATTTGTTTTTTTCATCAGTTCAATGTTTTATATACCCACAATTGGTGCTTATTATTGCTTTGTTATTTACAGATATTCTTGATTTATTATCGTTATTTTTAACGCTCGTAATTGCTCTTCATTGGAAATTAAATTAATTTCCTTTAATATGTCTATATATGTATATATAAAATATATTCTCAGCGTACGCACCTTTAAGCATTTACTATATACCTCATTATTTTTATCTTAAGTAAGTTTTTTTTTATCATTCCAATATTGTATTACCTACACAGGATCTCATTTTACGTTTTATATGTTATTATACGTTCTTAACTTCTATATTTCTATCATTTGTTACTTAACATGCTCATAAGGGTCCTTTATTGCTTACACGTTTCTCATTTCTCATATTATAGTTTATGTCTTATACTTTAACTTTTACTATCTAAAAACCGAAAGGCGTTCACGGTTCAGTTAAATAAATAAATATTATTTTGCAGTGTTTCATTTTCAACAATATCAAGAATATCTAAAAAGGCCTATAACGCTTGTTCCAGCGTGTTAGAAGATGTAATTTTTTTTGCCACAGAAAAATGGTTTCGACAATAACACCCAACGAACAATGTTGAATTTTCGAAACGTTAATTTGGAATAAGAGGTGTTTAAAGTTTCCATTTCATATTTCCGATTAAATATTTAATCATTGTAGAAAATAATATTAACATAACCTAAATTAAATATGGAAACGGAAAAAAATACAGAAAATAAAAAGATTACCTATGACCTCTGCCTCTCCGGTTGCCCCGGATAGGCAGAGGTCCTGAGTTCGAGTCCTATATGCGATTGAAATCTTTTTATTTTCTGTCATTTTTTTCTGTTCCCATATTTCATTTAGGTTATCTTAATATTGTTTTCTACAATGATTAAATGTTAAAATGAGGTTTTTAAATCTCAATAAAAATAATTAATAATTAAAAATTGAATCCGATTAAATAAATTAGAAATTTTCGAAATTAGAAAAAGTGTGAATAATATATTAAATATAATTTAAAAGGAGCTCTCTTAAATTTATTTTCGCATTAATAACTATATTTAGAATATTATTAATATAAATCGTAATAATAATAACTATTATAGTTTCATTTTTTTACCTGTTCTTTTCTTGGTTTTATTTATATCAATAATAAAAATAAATTCTTTTTTTAAATTTCTAATACAAATTTAATGTTTTATAATACATATACATTTTTATTATTTTTAATTGATTACTAACCTACTTTTATCACTTATTTTTTGTTCGGGTTTGTAATTTGTCTATTCTTATGGATAAATCCATCCAAAACAGAATTTCTCTGGACAGCAAAAAAAACGCCAATCAATTTTAGACAGATCTCCTCTCACTACTTCTGGCTGTAACAGCATCAATAAAATAGGCGTCAAACTCCTGAGTGTGCATTCTTTCACTCAAATCCCAGATTAACAAGACAGTAAGCGCGGGTTTCTTCCACCATCGTCAAATTAAATCAGTTCAGAGAAATATTCCAGCTAATGAGCGTATTTTTATTTTTATTAAAGTGATCGGATAGGTCATTGGTGGTTCGTCAACGGGTCAAAGTGATCGGGTCGATTACGACTACTTTTATCCAGCTGCTCCTAGATTATCAATTGGACAATCTTGGATTTTTCGTTCCTCAGAAAATGACTAATATTTTGTTCTTTTGATAGCTAAATTGGTTAACCCCTCTGTATGAGGTATTTTGGGGATGCGCCTATATAATCACACTTTAAAGGTTTCTGTCCTTGTTAATGGTTGATTTTGTGTAGATGTTTTAATTCCCTACATAATTAGAAAGAAAATATGACAACGAACAGTTCTGATCATTAAATTTTATCAATCTATTTATTATGAAACTTTTAAATAGATTTAAATCAAACATCACAATCATATTTTTGGCCAGCTGAAGTTGCAAATTGGACTCTGTGGGGTGCGGGAAGGTACCAAAATTAAAACAATAATTCAATTAACTCGCTTTGTTCTGTGGTCGTCGGCATGAAATATAACTCCAAATTTTACACAGATATAATAAAACAAATTAATTCGGAGGGGGGCGACCAATTATCTCAGCTGTTTGGGGAACATTTTCGACTTCGCGAGGGCGGGAAAACTTCGACGAAACCAAGATGTTTCGATTACATACATTTACTCTGAAGACTTGAGATATTAAATTTGTTGCGGCAATTCAATATGTTTTCAACAAAGTACAGGTCGTAAAAATACAATGATATCATCGCTTACATATTTATCTTTGCAGGTTACCAAAACAGGTACTAAATAAGTTATTCTTATTATTGTTTTTTCACTGTCACCTCAAAGCTTTATAGTTTTTTTTAATAACTTCAAAAAATGCAAATGGAAATACATCTGAAAAGTTATGCATAAAACATATTTTCAGGGTTAATGCGTTCTTAACAATGAGAAACCAAAAAAAAAAGTCGATAATATCTTTGGATAAAGCTCTGGCAAATGTGTTGCTGGATTTGCAGTGAATAATTCCCCGTGCAGGAATGTTTATTAGTTGGGTAGGTACTATATTTTTTCACTGTCATAGTGCAGTCTGACATCTAACCTGTCAAGTCTTTTTTTGTTTCCGATGGGGAACAAATAACTAGATAGCGGTATAATCTGTTTGTTCCCTTTGGGTAGCTACCTAAAGGGAACAAAAAGACTTGAGGGGAAAAGTAAATTAAGGGCGCGGCTTTTGCATGAAAGGTTTTATATATATATAACAAAGCATTTATATAGCGCAGTTTTGTGTGATTTCACTTCAAGTGCGCTTTACTCTAAATAAACTTAAACATGATTAAATAACTCCATTCAGTGGTATTCCTACAGTGCTACTTTTACATTCTATTTATACATTCTTAACATATTACATACATTCTTGCTTATTCTATGACAACACAAATATGGCTTATAGTAAAATCAATGTAACTTACAAAAAACACGTTCAAGTGCATATTTATATTTTACGTTAACCAAACGGTGTTCAGAAATTAGTGGTACTTTCCGAAAGTAGATGATTCTACATCATATTCTGAGATAATTGTTTTCGTTTAATGCTTTGCAAGGAAGATAATTACGTGAAAAGGCGATTTTTTTTGTGTATCTGAAAATTATGTATCGACATAACCGTGGATTAGATCTTAGAAAAATAAATAAGTAAATCAAATTCGCAGATTAAAATTATCAATTTTTAAAAAGGGATAAAAATTAATTACGATGATTTGTCTTTCTTAATGACCTCTCAAATGCGAATATACGAAAACATTTCATATACCAGTATCTTCGTGTTGCCATAAATATCTACAATTAAATACCAAGCTATGAAGGTGTATTTAAAACAAATTTTTATGAAATTTTCAGATAATATTTCAGTCATAGTTTTTAAAAGAGAATATTATATATCATATTAAATTTGGTACTAAGAGTCTAAGAAGTACGAACTATCAAAGGACCTACCTTAAATGCTGTAAGAAATTTGGGTAGATAGGTACGTACTTTTGTGTTAGAGTTTTTTATTTGAATGTGTTCCATTTTTAAAGTGTACTAAGCAAAATCAAGGGACTCGGTCTTGACAGATGGACTATAGGAGGGAAAACGAGTAGCAAAACAGAGTAGACACAGTTGCGGTATGAGATTGGTAGGGGGTTCAAGTAATATATTGTGAAAATTGTGTAAAAAGTGAAAATAGACAGTTATAAACGAAAGGAAGAGAAAATAGTGGATTTGTTATTTTTTCAACTATGTAAATACTCGTAGATACTGTAAACATGCAATAGTCCTCCCAGCTTTCACCTTTTTTATTTATTTTTTTTATTCGGCGAATGAAAGAAGTGAATGGAAGATTTTTTTTTTTTTTACGTTTTAATCACGATTTTTTTAAACCCGGCAAAATGAACCATTTCTGAGTGGTGAGGAGCGCTGTGGAGTTTAGCGTCACATGACGTCACTTACCTATAATCTATCATTCCTAAGTTTTCCCGGGCGGTAACTATGACGTCAGAACTTATCACGAGTATGTAAGCTTGATTTGTTGCATGTTTAAATATTTTTCAAAATCGATTTATGAATTGTACGAAAAATAAAACTTATACAATATGTTCAGAAATCAATTTACATAAGTCACAATACTTTTCTTTGAATTTTATATACAGGCACCAACAAAGCTACTTAATCTGGGAAAAGAGAAGAAAAAAACAAATAATAAACACTGTGCGAAGTAAAAAAAAAATTATGGTTAATTTTTAAATAGTACTGGTCGTAAAAAGGGGGTGTTTCACCATTCGAATGGATATTAATGCAAACCGGTTTTAATTATTCTTGCTACCCTGTCGGTGTTACCCTAATGCAGTCAAGTACTCTCTTAATGGTGATATACCATTAACTTCTCTTTGGGGAAATCATTATACTCTTTTAGTACTATGTTGGAGGGTGAAAACAGGTATTTTCCATATATATAAGGAAGTGTTTCGCAACCATTAAAAAATGTTTCTGAAGAACTTTTAATAAATAAAGATATTGAGAAATTCAAACAGAGGGTTAAAAGTTCAATGTTATCACGTATGTTTATCACCTTATACAAGATTTTGATTATCTTTTAAATTTAACTAGCGTTTTGCCCGTTTTAATTATATTACTATTCCCAGATGTAAATTCATATTTTTATGTCTGTAAATTAATACTTGAATTTATTATTCCCCAATTTTATATCATGAGTTATTACCTGTGATTTGGTTTTTTATTCTATTTTGCTTTATTATTTCTAAATACTAAATCATAATAGCGTGATTTCTTTTTTTAATTTAATTTGTGAGTGTTTATTATTGGCAGTTTGTTTTCATAATACGATATTATTATTTATTTATTTGTAAGAAACAAACAGCTTTTAATACAGATTTATATAAAATGAAGTTTTACAGAAGGTAAGCCAACAAAGTTTCTTATGCTAAAAGTAGTTAAGTAAAGATGTTTTATTGGAAAAACAAAATAAGAAGGAAGGGGGGAGAGGAAGAGGAAGATATGATCGGGACAGGAGATGCACTCGATATAAAGTATATTATGTACTTTTCACCCATTTCATAATATTATGCTTTAGTTTATGATAAACTCAAGGATTATGTTAAATTATGTTTGGTTAGATTAGGTAATTTGGGGTAGATTGGAGGTTAGGTTAGGTTCAGTCGGGTTGACTGAAATGTGCGGGTGACTTAATTTAATAATAATATGTTTTATGAAAATATTAAATCGTTGTTGCCAAATTACGATTTAAATGAAATAATAAAGAAAAATTAATTCAAGTGCCAATTTGCAATCATAAAACTATGAATTTACATTTGGAATAATAAAATTTAATCACGTCCGTTGGGTCCAACGGGCAAAACGATAGTATAGATTATTTTGGGGTGGATAAACTATCAAGCGAACCGAACGTTTCTGCACAGAGTCTATGGTTTTTCGGGTATTTTCGGACTCCAGGCCAGAGGTGGTACTGTCAGTGCCAAAATATGCATTAACAATTTATTATTTTTACAATAACTCCACACAGGAGGCCCTGAGGGAAATAATTTCCTTTACGGCTTATATCATCTTTGGGGATGCTGTGTGGAGGGTCTTTTAGAGAATAGGAAGGAGTGAACCTGGGTCTTAAAGAAACCCATGTTATAGGAGGAAGGGAACACAGAATACGGCAGATCATTCCGCAGCGGAGCTGTTAAACACAAGAACGAGTCGTAGAAGCGACCCATTCTCATGTGATAAATGTCAACCGTGTTCAAATGTTGGGCGCGCATTTGGCGTGTTTCCTGACTGTGCACCGATGCCAAAGGGATCAATGACGCTAGTTCCTCAGAGCATCTTCCATTAAAATACCGGTAGAATAAGTACAGCATTTCCACTTGACGGCTGTGCTCCAAAGATTGCAATCCGTTTTTAAGATAATCTATCAAACGGACCGCCCGTTTTTTAAAGGAGTCACAGATTTTTTTTTCGATATTTTTGGACTCCAAACCAGAGATGGCTGCCAAATTCTACAGTGGGGCGCACTTGCGATTTGTACAGGGTCAGCAGTTGTGTACTCTTAAAGCTTCTGCGGGCTCTGTACAATACGCCCAGCTTCTGAGAGACTAACTTTACTCTGGCTTCAATAGAGCCCCCATACCTGAGCTGGTTCTTTGATATCAGTGGGGGCTAGCCATAAATTCTGAAGGAGACGAACAGGTTTCTCAAAAATATTTAATTCCTACCCTTTTTGATAAAAATAAATCCGGTTCCAACAAAACCGACGGTCTCCATGGATGAGTGGTTACGATCCTTAGCTACGAATCCGGAGGTCGCGAGTTCAAATCCCGGCATACGCAAGTGAATATTATTTTATTAAATTGTGTAATTTTACAATTAATTTATAAAAAATAATATGTATTGCGGCACGTTCCAGAGTGGCAGATACTGTCAGTATCGCCCTGATTAAATACCACCATTCAAAATAGAAACGTTCCTTGAAACGACTTTAGCCGTGTTTGGAGACCAGATATGAATAGCCAGATACTTCCTCACCTTCCTCACCCCCCCATCATCTTCCTCTCCTCAATACCTTCAGCCTCATAACATACCCCAATTGGGGATGCCATAGTCTCACTGGCTCCAGACGGCTTGGAGCAGCTGGGACTCTTTTGTGGTATCACATAAAAAATAAATTTATAAAACCGGTTCCAAAGAAAAGACAAGAATATGACAGATTTCTTATTTTAACGGCTAATACTCGTATTTTGAATAATTGAATGGCTCAAATGGGCACTAATGACGGGAATAAGGCTCAAATATACACTAATTTACAAAAAGGCATCAATATGCATTAATTCAAATGCATATATGTTTTAATCTGATGTCTAAGTATAATCATTTACAGTACCTTTCATTCATTCAACGCTCCACAATATCAAGTCCAAGTAATATTTAAAAAAAAATTAAACGAAGACAAACATTCACGGATTGCGAATAACCTGACAGTATTTGAAAATCTCCAACTACCGTCACAGTAAGCGAAAAATATTGCTTGTGTCGTGATGGAGGACTTATTCAGCCTAGGAATTGAACGCATAACGCCTGGGTGAGGCCCAGACGCGATGCCAACTCAGTCACTGACCGGTCAATTATTATTTTTGTACTACTCCTAACTGAATTCACCAATTAACGGTCAGCACCCAAAAACACACACTTTGTAGTCGGATAACGCAAGAAACACTTTGTTTTACGTAAATTCCATACGGGTAAACGACAAAGATCCAATCGTTTAAATTCTACTCGAAGTAAATACTAAAATTTTAGGTAAAACATTCAGACTTGCCTTCACTTTTTTCAAGCCGCACATATTTTCAGAGATTTGGTATGTTTTTCATAGAAAATCTTCTACATTTTCCTAACAGGTGCCTCTGTATAGAAATTATTGATAAATCATTTGTAGTATTGTTTGAGTTATATGCGGGGTCATTTTTAAGTGCTGGCCTTTTACTGTGTATAAAAAAATAATACATTAAGAAATTAACTCTGCACCGCACTACATAAAGTCACACCGACCGAGACTTTATTACTTCACATACCTACTCACCTCACACTACCGCCAGTCTATTAACTTTCTTCTTTATATATATGTACACTATTTTTAAGTGCTGGCCCTTTACTGTGTATAAAAAAATAATACATTAAGAAATTAACTCTGCACCGCACTACATAAAGTCACACCGACCGAGACTTTATTACTTCACATACCTACTCACCTCACACTACCGCCAGTCTATTAACTTTCTTCTTTATATATATGTACACTATTTTTAAGTGCTGGCCCTTTACTGTGTATAAAAAAATAATACATTAAGAAATTAACTCTGCACCGCACTACATAAAGTCACACCGACCGAGACTTTATTACTTCACATACCTACTCACCTCACACTACCGCCAGTCTATTAACTTTCTTCTTTATATATATGTACACTATTTTTAAGTGCTGGCCCTTTACTGTGTATAAAAAAATAATACATTAAGAAATTAACTCTGCACCGCACTACATAAAGTCACACCGACCGAGACTTTATTACTTCACATACCTACTCACCTCACACTACCTCCAGTCTATTAACTTTCTTCTTTATATATATGTACACTATTTTTTCTTGTTATTTTATTAATATAAAATCACATATATACATTTCAACTAGATCGAACCCCCTCCCTGCCCCCTTCCTTTCCAGACCCCATAACAAATTACGTGCAACTATTAAATCTATATTTCTTCTTTATTTTGCATAATTGTCTATTTAATTTTATTTTGATTTCTTCGTAGATTCACTCATAAATAATACTTATGTGGAAACCTGTAAATGATCAAATTTGTATCAGTTATTTATTATATTTTATGTTTGATGTAAACTGTTAATCTCCCAAATAAACAAACATTAATATTAAAAAAAAAAATCATTTTTTGTAATGAGAAACTCCAGTGAAAAATATAGTTTAAAAATATATATTTTCATATGGATCACTAAGCCCCGATTCTGAATATATAAATATATAATTATGATATATATAGTTGACATCATTAAACTGACATCACGCAGAGGTTCGCGCATAAATTGCTTATGTGTAAATTCATTCCGTGACGCTTATGTGACGACTCGAATTCCGGACGTTTTGGAGGGTTTAAAAAAATTCTGACTTATATTTAATAATTTATCTATAAAAACTGATTTTCTTTTTTTTTTAAATACTATTATTTAAGTTAGAAGGAAACCATTGATAACAAAAAATAATATATAAATATATGTATAAAATGAAATAAAGTTCCTTATTACATTTATAAAAAGTCCAGAAAATACTGGTAGGTAACATATTCCTATACCTACATTAAAAATTGTCTTCTGAGACCCTCTAATTACATTACGTTTATACGAGTAAGACTCAGTTTCTTTGTGTTCTTTTTCGACGTACATTTCATTTCGGCAAAATAATAAATAACGTAGCTTTTAATTAAAAAATACCCTTATCCAAAGGGTTCATAACTCAAAGAAAAGCACCGAACCATTCCGAGGTCCAACTCTAATGTGCATACTTGACATAAGATCTCCAGAGAAGAGGAAAACTTCTCATAAAAACCCGGATCTAATGTTTTTGGGTCGGTTAAAATTCACCATTTCGCTAGCAGAAATTCAGATATCATTATTTCGGATAAAATTGTGAATTGGTACTTACTTAAGTACTTAAGTGTTCTTGATGTGCTTTTTACATTTTTTTAACATTATCTCCATACAAGAGGCCCTGAGAAAGATAATTTCCCTAGGGCTGATGTCATCTTTGGAGATGCTGTGTGTAGTGAGAGAGGGAGGAAGTTCTGGGAAGCTATAAGATTTATTTATTTGTAAGAAACACACAGCTTTTAATACAGATTTATATAAAAGGAAGTTTTACAAAAGGTAAGCCAACTAAGTTTCTTATGCTAAAAGTGGTTAAATAAACATGTTTTATAACAAATATATATAAGATATATAAGGTATATAAGATATGAGGGGTGAGTAGGAGTATGGGTGTTAGTTTGTCCAGGAATAACGAACGTATCAATCCATCCCTCCCGCTGCGGTGTAAGGCGATGTAAGACTCCCAATATGGTCCACCACTCGGCTGGTGGGTTGACGCATCCACCGTCAAGACCTGGACAAACCTCACCCCATGGAGCCGGGCACCCCTGCCAAGTCACCAAAAGTAGCGAACGACTTGTGGTGACCTATGACCGAAGTGGTTTTCTAATTAATGGTTCCTAGGGCGGGGGTGCCCATACGCGCCTTCGAATTTATAGATTTGACTCTACATAAATCGATGTATAATGTATCCAGGTAAAATATTATCCATGTTATCCCTTATGTTGTAATCAATGTTGAAATTTTATGTATCCTCAATATTATCATTATTATTTTCTTATTATTACTTACCTGTTACTATTCTCTTCTTATTACTTACTTATTACTACTTATTACTACTTATTACTACTTATTACTACTTATTACTACTTATTACTACTTATTACTACTTATTACTACTTATTACTACTTATTACTACTTATTACTACTTATTACTACTTATTACTACTTATTACTACTTATTACTACTTATTACTACTTATTACTACTTATTACTACTTTATTACTACTTATTACTACTTATTACTACTTATTACTATTACTACTTATTACTACTTATTACTACTTATTACTACTTATTACTACTTATTACTACTTATTACTACTTATTACTACTTATTACTACTTATTACTACTACTTATTACTACTTATTACTACTTATTACTACTTATTACTACTTATTACTACTTATTACTACTTATTACTACTTATTACTACTTATTACTACTTATTACTACTTATTACTACTTATTACTAATTATTACTACTTATTACTGCTTATTACTACTTATTACTACTTATTACTACTTATTACTGTTTACTTAAATTTTTTATTTTTTTTACCTACATATTATTACCTATTTACTTAATTTTATTTACATATTTTATTTATAGTACTATTTACAAAATTTTATTTACATATTATTATTTACCTATTTTTGTTTTTATTGTTATGTACTTATTACTATTTACTTATTAATATTTACTTATTATTTAATGTGTATTATAATATGCTTATTACTATTTACAGATTATTATTTACTTATTATTATAATTTTATTATTATTATTTAATTTTTATTATTTATTTGCTATTATTTATGTGTCAGACATCTTGCCGCCTATTTTATCTTGTGTGTTAAGCTTATAAGAATAATTGTAACTTGTAAGAGAATCGGGTCGTGTGGAAAATAAATGTTGCTTCACTGTTCACACACAGGCCGGATTCCCGATTTTTTTTGTATATGTGACAACGGGTGGTCTGTGGATGAGCTTGTTCCCCCAGACCACTCTGACTTAGAATGAATAAAGATGACAGAGCGAGATGACGCGGTAGGAGGGAGACGGTGATGTCGGGTAAACTTTCACGGCGCTGCTCGATGCAGATTTTTGTGAGTTACCGTGAGAAACCAACTAGGCCGCCCGGCGTAGCGCCTAGTTGGCATTTTTATACAGGCCGAAAAGGGGCAAATCGTCAGTCATCCAGCGACGCTTGAACCGAGTGAAACCGACATCACCTCTGCTCCACCGACCGCTCTACCTCGCTCTTCTTGAAAACCGACCTGCCTTCTTCTTCTCTGACTCCCCGCTGACCCTTGGACTATCCCCCGGACTACCGACGCTCACGGAATCAGACCATCAAATGACCACGGACAAGGCACACAGAGCAACATCCGAGTTTGCACAAAAGTGTGTATTGTGAAAACGGATTTGTACAGCAGCAGGAGTTTTTGCACAAAAAGGAATTTTGTGCAAAAGGCAAAGGAATACAAAATCGTTGTCGTTTCCTCCTTGCAAAAGGAACGATAGGTCGCCACCCCCTCCCCTCCAGCCCGCTTCGCAGATCGGGATCAGCCGGCCTCTACAGTTCGCTTGTGTGCCAGAATACGTCTGGTACAATTTACTTATTAATATTTACTAATTTTTATTCATGTATTATTATTTACTTATTACTATTTACTGATTATTATTTATTTATTACTATTTACTGATTATTATTAAATTGTAAAGCCGCTCATCTCAATACAGGATTGTCCTAGTAAGATGAGTGGCTAATTTTTTTGTTTTCATAATTAAATTTGAGAATAAATTAATAAATTATCCAGTTATTATTGTAACGTAAACTCAAAATAATTGTTGAAATTTTCACCAGGCCGTTCCTTAAATTATCTACCGCTCTGTATAGGAAAAACGCTCGAAAATTAAACTCTGGCGTCATGAAATTTACACAACTCACATCAATATTGCCGTCGGGGGCTATGGAGCTTTAAAATAAGCATTTAACTCTGAGAAAAATATGAAAAGTCGCCCTATTGTTTGTTCCATCTTTTCCAATTGTTCAATCATAGAAAATATTTCGTTGATAGAATATTGAAACTTGCGTGAAATCCGGTAACAACAATTATTTTTAACTTTTTTTATTTATTCAAATTGAAAATACAATACAAAAAAGTTGAATTTTTTATAATATGAATTATTACTACTAGCTAAAGTGCCCGACGTTGCCCGGGCGTATAGTAAATATTGAGGTTGTGATGTGTCACACTTACCCCTACCCCAACCCCTACTTCTACCCCTACCCCTACCCACTAATTTCCCTCTTATTTTGAAGGTCAAGTGTGCTAAACTTCATCAATAAGTCTCTAAACTCTACTTTAATGGGTAGGGGAAAGGGGGATGGGTGATTTTTCAAATATCATCTAAACAGTAATCTTCCTCATGTTTTGAGGCCAAGTGAGCGACATTTCATTAAAAAGTACCAAAATTCTGCTTTAATGGGTGGGAAAGGGAAAAGGGGTGGTTTTTAAAAATCTCATATAGACAGTGACCTTCCTCTTGTTTCTTGAGTTATGCATTCAAAATTTTATAAAGCTCGTAATAAAACTATAGATTTTACTACAAAACAAACAAACACTGTTTCGTTTCAAAGAGATTCAAAATATTAATAAAACACATTTTCAAGTGCGTACTAACTGTAATTTGACCATCCTCTCAACGTACCCCTGCGGGGAAACGGCACCTAACCATGGTTAGTTGGTTAGGTTAGGTTATTTTTCTTCATTGTTCTGTTTTATCACTGTCCTGTTTTCATGTTCTATTTGATCTGGTTACCGCACTGTACGCACTTGGTTTTTATCCAGCGCGTCTTCCTGTTCCCCCTGTCTAAATTCAACACCAACATAAAGGACTAGTTACAAGTAATAATATAGCCAAATTTCGCGGTGGAAATATCTAAAGCGCGGACTGTTTTGCGGAAATTCCGAGACCGAGTGCCGACCGCAAGCGTTTGGACACGGATGCATTGTATAGAACCCGTAATTCCAAGCCCCAAACTACAACAAAGCGTTTTTCATTGTTTTCGCCGAAAAATTTAACTCCCTTATTTCATTATTGCAATTGCAAAGTTTACTTAGAACGTACGTGGAATAGTTGGGATGTTTACTTGGGATTGTATCATCCCACACCGCGGTAACCCAAGAGGAATTCTCGAATTAACATGTTATAATATGATTTGTTTGATGTATTCAACGTGATATTTGAATAATTTGTTGCGTTTTGTTTACTTTGTTTTACAACTAAATGTTGATTTATTATTGTCCGTTGAAGTCAAGGAGTAATATGTATATTAGGTATAGAAGGGTGGAGTGGTTTTTGTTTTCCAAACCATATATAAATAATTTTCAATTTATTGGAGTAACTTAATGAACCTTATAAACCTCATTGTAATATTTAATCATTGAAGAATATACATTAACAAATCTCAAATGAAACATGAAACTGAAAAAGGTACAGAAAATAAATAGGTACCCTGGACCTCTGTCTTACCGAGACAACCGCTCTAACCAATTTTCTGCCCGAATTTATTTGCAATTTCTACTCGTACAAAAAAGATAGCAGCCAATAATATGGAAATTAATTGGGTATAATATTCTTAAATTTGAAGTATGTTATCGATAAAATTGACGCAAAATAAACGTGTTAGATAAACAGAACAGTGGTTAGAGCGGTTGTCCCGGTAAGACCGAAACCACCTGGATCACAAGGCCGGGACACCGAAACAAATCGGACTCTTAACCTGTATGAAAACCTCAAAAACAATGTTTTTGGGGGTTCTCGTACAAGTTAATATTATTTTATCGCTTTAAAAAATTAATAAATAAATTTTAAAACGAAAATTTTCGAAAATCTCATACAAGGGGCCGATTTTATGCAGTGTCTCGGCCTTGTGATATGGGTAGTTTTGGTAAGACAGGGGACCTGGGTTCGATTCCTAGATGCGATTAATACCCTTTTTTATTTTCTGTGTCTTTTTCTGTTTCATGTTTCATTTGAGATTTTTTAATATTATCTTCTTCGATGATATGTAAATAAGACCAAACGGTCGAAAAAGGATAACCTACATCATCCCAACGGGCTTAACCTTATTTTTATTTTCTGTGTCTTTTTCTGTTTCATGTTTCATTTGATATTTGTTATTATCTTCTTCGATGATATGTCAATAAAACCAAGCGGTCGAAAAAGGATTCGATTTCTCAACCTACATCATCCCAACGGGCTTCACCTTGTTTTTATTTTTTTTAGAAAGACACATATTCCTGGGTTACGAATAACCTGACAATATGTATAATCTCCTACCACCGTCACAGTAAGCAAAATATCTTGCTTATGTCGTGATGGAGGACTTAGCCAACCGAGGAACTGAACTCACGACGTCTGGGTGAGACCCAGACGCGATGCCAACCCATTCACTGACCGGTCTATTATTTAAGATACATTAATTTATTATCGACAGTCCTCTCACTAGGGATTCCTGTTCCTGGTGCTCCTGATACTTCTTTTTTGCTGTCTTCATTTTTTAAAATAATTTTCGCATCTTCGTGTTTACTTAGCCATATTTTAATATTGTTTTGAACTTTTCTGTCTCCGTTGTATTTTTAATATAATTTTGAGGCGCATTATACAATTTTGTAGCGTGGGATTTATGGTTTTTCTGGCCAAAAGATGTATATTTATTCTTGGAGTGTTTAGTAGTATTTGAGTTTTTTGTACCTGTAATATAGGTGTGTCGGTCAGTAAGGTGCCTACTCATTTTTTTTCTTTTAAAATTGAGTAGAACATTGTTTGAGTAGATTTTTATATTACTGAAAACATTAAAGTTTAAACTAAAATTGTTTTGACTGAGTTCTTATAGGTACTTTTAAGATTATTTTCATTACACTTTTTTGTTTTTACGCTTCATACTTCAGTTTCCATATTTTACATTTTAAAATTGAGTAGAACATTGTTCATCGAGTAGATTTTTATATTACTGAAAACTTGGGAACAACACCTCTGCTTTGATAGATATATTACTGAGTTTAAGTTTACTAGGTACTTTTAAGATTATTTTCATTACACTTTTTTGAATTTTTACGAGATGCTTCATGTGGGTGTTTGACGCAGATTCCCTTCCAGTAATTCCATATTCTATACATGTTTGGCAAAGAGCATAGTAGACTATATACAAATCCTTTTTGTTTAGTATACTGCGTATGTTTCTAAACCTAAATAAAGTACCTCATCGACAAACTCGTCAAAATATATTATTCTGCGACAATAATTCTGGGACTAACTACCAAAATACTTGCACCCATTTCTTGCCTACACACACTTGGGAACAAATTCACCTCTGCTATAGATATATTTAATATAAGTTTACCCATGTTTAAAAGATACCTGAATGAAATTTATATGTTGCGACGATTATAAGAGCATCGCATAGGAGCTATTGTACATAATTTTTTTTTTAAATATTGTCTTTTTACTTATCTACAATCCAAAAACTTGATCCTCTTTTTTTCTTTCTCTCTATTATGCATTATATTATGTATTATGCAAATTCATACATTTTTTCGTCATCCGAAATATAAAAACATGTAGATTTTTTTCACAGTGTCATGCACTCATATAATATTATATTATGTACCTGTATATTATGTATCATGTAGATCAGGCCCGTACTATTTTTGTTTAAAAACAATTATCTACAAATTAAAATCCTTTCCCTTTTTAACTCCTCTACTTTACAACTACATTATTTTATTTATTTATTAATTAATTGTTTGATGCATACATTCACACAAACAAGGTACAATGGTTATAAACATTTTTTTCAACATTAAATTATAAATACATCTGAACACATGTACATAAACCTACGTGTAATTTATATAATACAAAAAATCCCACATAGGAAAGGCCAGTTAGTGGTAGTATATTAGTATTAATACATGGATGTTGAACGTAAGTTAAATAAAAATTATAAGAAAAAGAAAACAAAAAAATGGAAAGAAAATGGGGAAAAACATACAATTATAGTAAGAAAAGGTTGATATCTTTGGTTTTAATCGAGTTTTTGTACGTGTTTAAAGACGATATATTTGGACACTTACATTCTGTAGATAGAAAATTATAAATTTTAGGAGCAAAAAATACACACATATATATCATAAATATGTTACACTTATATGCCTACTATGTATCGTGTTCTTTTTTGTAAACTTTAAACCTTTTCTTTCTGTACACAAAATCATTTAAATGTTAAAATATGTAAAATCCCATCGGGGAGTTAAAAAATTAATAAATAAAAAAGAAGAACATGAGGTGGAAAGGGGGTTGACTTGCGTGTATGGTCATCAGAAACTCGTATGAGGCGGGGGGGCGAACTTACTCCCGACATTTAATAATGACGAACCTTAAATATTGTACAGATTAACACAACGTATTGTCTGTCCAACCGGTCAAACAGTATTTAACTGATACTAGGCACTGGCTAACGAACTAAGTATTTTTTGCACATATAAACACACAATTACAGTGCGACGCCCCGACTGCACAGGTTAGTTTGTCCATCTATACATGTTAAGCCGCATTCAAGCGGTATTGGCATCATTATTGCCGTGACGACAATGTTGATCAATTTAGTCCATTGTCTAGAAAAATACGCTGGGTGATTTTTTATTCCCAGTCTGAACAGAACCTTCAAATAATATTTTTAGTGCGGTTTAATATAATAACATACGTACAAATCAATACAGAGGTTGGTCAAAGCTTTTGGTTTTATTCGCCTCTAAAATAAATAATCTGATAGAACAAGCGCCGCGGGTGGATAATATTATGTAAGTACCTGTTTTGAATTGACTCGAGGAAATTCTTTTCAATATTAAAATGCAAAACAATTGGACAGACTCCATTCCAATGGCGGTTTTCTCTAAAGTGCAGTGATCTCCCATTAAAAAAAAAAAACAATAATGAGACACTTTAAACAGCGCGCTGTTCAAATTCCATGCTAAAAACTCCATCCATCCATATTAATACTGTCGAGAGCTCCAAAAAGAATCCCATACGTACGATATAATTTCAGCACCTATGGGATTTTCTGTTCTAAGAAATAGTTCATACAACAAAATACTCGCAGTACTTCAGCGGCAAAGTGGAAAAAGCGTGGAAGCGTGGAAATCTGTTAGCTGCTCGGGTGAGCAGCGACTATGAAATTTGTTAACATAAAATTTGTACGGATTGTATTTTACAAGAATCAATAGATTTTTTTCTGTGATAAGTATAGTATACATGTATTCAGTTATTATTAAAATAAGTTAATTAGTAAAGATGTTACTTGTTAAGCTTTTTTTGAAACGATAGGTTATTGGCGTAATTTGTGATTTACGTATTTAAAATATTTTTTTATAAACTACGATATTATGTTCATTAGCCAAAGATGCTTTTAATGAATCGTCAAATTGTATATTATTGCTAGGTCGCTAATCTCTGGTGCATGATATGTTAAAAGTTCTTTAGATCTGGGAAAAAAAATATCTATAATATGGAAATATTTATAAATAAGGGAGTCTTTTGCTACGTTCTAAAAATATATCTATCATAAGTAGACTACCTGCCCGCCATGTCTCCAAAGAGACTTGCACTTTGCTATAAAGGACAATTTGGCCTTTAAAGCCTGACGCCCGCATCCGCAACCTTACCCAGTTAATATTCGTGTCCGCATTCACTGCACCTGAGACTACGTGGACTTCGCCAGGCTGCAATCGGTTCTAGACGGATGTACGGGATCGTAGCTCCATATCCGTAGCTATCTCAGTATTCCCGTAGGTCCGTAGCTCGGTATTCCCGTAACCCGTTGCACAGTAGAACTAGCCCCGTGGCGTCGTAGCACGTCGCGACGCCGCGCACAGTCGTCCTTGTGAATCCTCGTTAATCTTCGTTACGGGAGGCTGTCGTGAGCACCTTACAAAATACCCCTCATAACTTTACGATGCCGCAAATCAGGGCAAAACCATTGTGTTTATCCCGTAAGGATTTATACATTAGCCTCAGGCCTCAGGTCGCATTGATAAATAATAATGCAGCTATAATGTACCCACAATGTTGGAGCCTATGCAGTGTTTTTTTTTTTTTATAATTGTATTTTTGTTTACGCCTCAAATATGCTCCTGGTCATCACTTCAAAGCGTGATGAATGGATAAGTTTGTTTTGTATTATTTTATATGAAATTTAACAAAAGTTGAAATTTGAATATGTAATTTAATAAAAGTTGAAATTTGACTATGTAATTTAACAAAATTTGAAATTTTAATATGAAATTTAACAAAAGTTGAAATTTTAATGTGTAATTTAACAAAAGTTGAAATTTTTATATGAAATGAAACAAATGTTGAAATTTTGTAAAATTTGTAATTTTTACAAAAAAAGTTTACAAAAGTTGAAATTTAAAAAAAAATGTTTTAATTTTACAAAAGTCGAAATTTTACAAAAAAAAAATCTCCGTGAAATCTGTATAAACTGTTTTTTTTTATTTTACAAAATCATATTTGTGTTTTACTACATAGAAAAAAATATATATCAATTTAAAATAAAATAAAAAAAAAATTGGTTCTGAATGCAATATTTACATTTGGAAATTGTGGCAAGCAAATGACATAACAAACATTGTTTGTTTATAATTTCATCGGTTGCAAGCAATAAATTAAGAATATTTATGTAGATATAGGTAATTTCGGATAAAAACAAATGTGAAAATAGGAATCGATGTTTGGAGGAAAAGTTTTACGTCAAAAACCAGATCACGGGTAATGTGGATTATAGTTATTCAAAAACCTTAATAGAATAATAAGATTTCATAATAAATTTCAAACTCCAGTATCCAAGAGATTACGAATATACCCGCGGTGAAATCGAACTGCAGTTAATTTGGTAATAACTAATAACTAATACATATAAAATATTGTTCAATGTATACAGTAACTTCTCTATGGTTACAATCGTTACAATATATTATTATGTAACATGTAAGTTCTCCATAGATACAATACGTTACTAAACTCTCTGTAAATAAAAAATGAATTTGAATATGACCTCCATTAAGACGGAGAGGGACGTCGGAGAGTTATTATTTATTAATTCAAAATAATGATAGTATTATTACGCAATACGATAAAAATAATGTTTTTAAATAGAAAAATATTTATTAAATAAACAACAAAAAAGAGAAAACATTGTTTTTTTTCTTCTAATGCGGATTACAAATTTTTGGTTACGTTTATTTACAAAAACGCAATGACAAATTATTAAACATACTTTTCTCCGCTTTAAAAATCGTATTCGTATTTTAAATATTTTGTAAAACATACAATGGAACGGTCAGAAAAAAGTAATATTTCTGATTAGATTTTGATAAATGATAAGCCTATGTAAATTTAAAAAATATTTTTTCTATTAAAAACATTATGTTTATCGTATTGCGTAATAATAATATCATTATTTTGAATTAATAAATAATAACTCTCCGATGTCTCTCTCCGCCTTAAAACAGCAGCATAGTGTCATCTAGGGGATATTTATATAACTATCACAGTAACCAATTACTTATTACAGAAACCTACCAAAAAATCAAAGGCAAAGCAAATATTATTTATACAATGCGACTCTCTATCATTACTTATTCCGTATGTTAACAAATTTCTAACATCTTATTCCAAAAGCAGCCAATAAGAATATATGCAAAATAGGCTAAATACCTAGGTACTAAGGTTTGAAAATCAGCTAAATTAAATTGTTTTCTTAATTTGTTAATAGATGTCTATAGCGAAAGACATTTAAATTGATTGAAATCACAAAAACTTTTATCTTGTAAACTGTCAATAATTAGAGGGATTTGTTTTTTCTCGGAATAAGCGTACCACTTCCTCTTCAGTTCTTGGGAGATTCTAAAGATTCATAGCTACTGTAAGATTAGAAATTGGCGTACACAAGTCGAGTTATCCTGGTCGACATTTCAAACTAATGACATCTGACGTCTATTAGCAAATTTAATTTACCTAATTTTCAAACCTTCAAAACATGTGGTGGGCGATAACCTATAAATACCAAAAATAATTTGCTTTCCATAATAAATTGCATTATTGTATAATGAAGTTTATCTATGTCGAAATGTGATTTATTGAAATAAAAAAAGTAGTATTCAAAAATATATATTTGTTTTTAATCAAATCAATATAATTCAAAATGATTTGGTTTCCTCCTCTTCACTACTGCATGTTATAATCTATCATATATAATATGGAGGCATTCTTGTGATGTTGACATTTATGACTTGATGAAAAGATACTAAATGTGATATTGTATAAAATATATTTCACCTCCCACATTTACAAACCTTATCAAAATATCAGTTGCCAATGTTCAACACTTATTTACAAAAATAAAAATTAAAAATTTAAAAAAAACTACTTGCAATCTAGTAAAGATTAATTGCATCGAAAAAGAATTCAGTATACCATTGTATCAAAAACCAAGAAAAGTAATGTAATTTAGTACGTAAAAAATTATTTTGTCTTGTGTCAATTATGTTAAAAAAGCAGAATCCATTCCCAAAAAGCCACTGGGCGATGTTAGGAACATAATATTCAAAAGATTTATAAATATCACAATGAGTGTTGATGTAAGCACAGTACTCAAACAGATGCATTGCTTGCATACAGCATTTTTTTAATTTGTTATTCAACTTGAGAGAAGTAAAATCCAGTGGAATTTTAAAAAGTTCAATTTTAATATAATCAAATCGGTAAAACTTTTCGAATGACTAAAAACTTTTCAAATTCAAATTCGATGCTTGTATACTCTTGTTGTACCTTTTCACTAATAATAGGCAAGCTTTAAAGCAATACAAAAAGCTGTTTCTCAGTAATGGTTCGCAGGGATATCACTGCCCAAAATTTATACAAATACTCCAATACACACAACCCTAAGTATATGATGTTCGCATCAACACTAATTGCACAAACTATACAGAGAAATGTGTTTTAAATTCTAAACATGATTAAAATGTCACTGATAAATGAGTAATTATTATTAGACTATCTCTAACTTTCGATCACAAAGACGACACTAAGGCATACTGCTGATAGCTACATTGTAACCTCTCCCGCTTTCTCTTAACCTTTTGTACGCGTCAAAAATATGTATGACACGCGGGGCTCTTTAAACTATAGCTCTACGGCGCACGAATGATACACCCGCGTACGGGGCACGTATGGTGCGGCGCAGGGGTGCGCTTCCCGTGTCTAAAAAGTTAAACAATGCATATAACAGAATGAGAGATTAAAAGAGAGCTCTGAACGATAGGACCATAAAACCAGCAAAATGTTAAAACGTGTGCACCGATCAACAGTTGCAACAGTGTCGGATGTGCAAATTGAAATAAATACAGTTTTACACATTATCATTGAGGTGATTTTTCACAAAAGCGGCGCTATACAAATCATCCAATTATTATTATTATCAAAGCAACGCTACATTTCTTGCTCTAAAAAACCATCAAAATGTAGACAGGAAACTTTAAACGTGCAGAAATAAAACATTCTAATGCAAAATTACCAATTTCCACATCCGCCTTGTTCGTTGGGACCATAGAAATGCTTATGTTGAGGTTAAACTGATTATTAATTCAATTTATTTTTTTTTATAACTTATTGAAGTTTGTAAACCTCATTGTAATATTTGAATCATTGAAGAAGATAATATTAACACATCCCTAATGAACCACGAAACCGAAAAAACAACAGAATACTTTGCAATCATCATAAGGACAGCAGCCAATAATATGGGATTTATATAAAAAATGAAGGATAATATTAGTAAATCTTGAACATGAAGAATGATATCGGTGTAAATGGCGTAAATTGTACTGGTCTCATTAGCTAAGTTGGTTAAGCGGTTACCCCGGATAGGTAGAGGTCCTGGGTTCAAGTCCCAGATGCGACTGAAATCTTTTTAATTTCTGTTGTTTTTTCGGTTTCGTGGTTCATTTGGGATGTGTTAATATTATCTTCTTCGATGATTATTAATTATTATGAAAGTTCGCGATAACAGATGGGGTCAATTTAGAATGTAATGCTTTAAATATTGAGATAATTTGTTGGCGGTTGGTACATGCGGAATACAAACTAGAATAAATTGTTAGTGCAGATTTAAAGCTCAATTCCTTAATGAATCTTATAATATTAATATTTTTAATAAAATATTTTAATTTTAAAAGTTTCTTGAAGGAATTGAGCTTTAAACCTACAATAACAAATCATTCCATTTCACATGCTGTATGTACACCCGCCAACAAACAATTCATCTCAATATTGAAAAGCATTGTGCTAAAGAGTTTTTTCTAAAATATTTAAATTAACGCCATGTGTAATCGTGAACTTTCGTAATAACTTTAAGATTACCCTTAATGCATAATTATTACACATCAGATTATGCATCCATTTATAGGATGAAAACAGTGTTTGACTCTACTATAGATTTATTTTGATCACATTGGGAATTTTTTAAGAGTCATCCACTTTATCTAAAAATATATTGACAAATCGCCTTATTTTAATAATCGTTAGAATCTAATAGATTTCAAAAACCGAGTTCCGAAGGTGCTGGTTTGTAATTTGCCTTAATGTGAATAGGATTTATAATGTGGCAAGACGGATCCGAGGTGAAAATGCCTGTGCATACATAACACACATACCTTTTTTCATCTATAAATTCCATTTGGTGCTGGTTGAAGAAATATTTTTTCTGGATTTTATTCGTCTTCCATGTTTTATTCTTAGGATTAATGGTTTCACCAAGATTTTGCACTAATTTGTCAGCATCATTATTCTGATTGCTGGGTTCACCTGCATTCATCGCTGAATTACCTGCAACACTTTTCTGATTACTGGGTTCGCACGCATTCATCGCTGAATTGTTAGCAATGCTTTTCTGATTGCTGGGTTCACCTGCATTAATCTCTGAATTACCTGCAACGCTCTTCTGATTACTGGGCTCACCTAAGTTTAGAGCTAGTTTGGTAGCTGTTTGATTACTTGTGCCTTGCCTACTCAAATTATGTTTCATGAATGTTTCTATGATTAAGCTGTTAATAATGTTTAAAGTTTTGCCAGGAAGTTCAATGTTGCATTTGAGTTTCCGAATGCTATAAACAATTTGTTTTTCCAAAGCTAGATCGAGTTTACATAGTAAACTGTAAAGTCCTAAAATTAAGTAAATATTGTCTGATTCACCCATTGATGATGACAACCTATTAAGTATCGTTCCGTTGGGGAAGAGGTTATGAATGCCATCAGAAATGACAGATAAAGAGTTGAGCACATTTTGGGTAGACTTTCCAGGATCTGGGAAAGCAAACCGTTTACGATTAGTTTCAAAGGACTCCAACACGGTGAGTAGGTCCATGCTTCCTGGTGGCGGTAGACTTATCTCCATTTGAATGTCTATTTGGGAATTTGATTTGCTTTTCGTAGACTTCTGCTTACTGGTGGAAGGTTGTGGATCTCCGTGTTCATTATCATTGAATAAAGTGCTGCTGTACATTCCATTGTAGAAAAATCTTTGCCCATATAACTTTTCCCCTGCAGCCCAAGCTGGCAATATACGTTTTCCGGGGCTACTTTTTTTTGCTTTCTGCACAATGTTATTGTTGTTCATTTTGGCTGCTTCTGAAAGATACAACCTTATATAAATTTGTACAAATAAATTTATTTGATAATCATTTAATAACATTAGCAGTGAAAAACTGTTGGTGTAGTCGATTGACACTAAATATACAGATAAGCACTTAATTTTTTGGTTAGTTTTTTATTGTTAAAAAAAACTATCCAAGAACCTAAAAACCTATTTTATACATAACACAATATATTAATTACATATAAAATAGGTTCTTAGTTTTGTTCTTTTAAATAAAAATAAAACTAACCTAAAAGTCAAACACTTGAAACTTCACCAAGCTTTAAATTAATTAAAATGCGTTATTTTATTTCTCCGGTGACTGAAATAGTTGTTCTTCATTGTAATTAAACTGATAAAAAGTGATTTTCATTAGTTTCGTGCGTATTAAGAAATACATGCTTATATGAAAATTTAATAATTTTTTCAGTACTGTTAATAGTAGTAGTTTTCATGGGTTCGTCAAATATATAATAGAGTTTGTACAATTACTTTGACAAATTTATCTTCCACTTTGTTGAGGCACGAACAAAATTCAATGGAAATGTTATATGTTTGATGAGATAATTAATCTTATGCGCCAGACTAAAAAGAGATTTTAATTTTACCAAGAGTCATCGATTAAATTAAATTAAATAATTAAAAAATATTATTCGAAATTCCAAACGTCAAAGTTTCCATTTCACATGTCAACGATGTCAACCATAGATATATATTGTCAAGCATAGACCTTGATAACAGTGGGTTATAATTATAGGAATAACGCAAAAACGTTAGGAACTGAAAAGCAATTTATGTATTTACTATAAGGCATTTATTGTTATAGTCGTGGGGTTAGTCTTAAAGTAAAGTTAATCTTAATTAAGTATAAAATATTGATAAGACGGTAGTTAGTGCAGTGGGTGTAATTCTAGGAATAAGGCAAAAAGGTTAGGAACTGAAAAGCAATCTTAGGTAGTTACAACAAGTTGATATGACGGTGCGTAGAGCAGTGGGTATAATTCTAGGAATAACGCAAAAAGGGAGGAACAGAAATGCGATCTTAGGTAGTTACAAGTAATTTATTTTGATAGTCGTGGGGTTAGTCTTAAAACTAGAGTAAAACTTAATTAGACATAATTAATTCAATAAAATTAGATAGGCAATTATTTAATTCTACTGTTAAAGTCTTTGTACTTAAAATTAGAGGTTCACTGGGTTAGGCGATTACTTAATTCTACTGTTAAAGTCTTTGTACTTAAAGTTAGAGGTTCACTGGCTGACAGGGTGGAGGAATTATCATTAGAGTCAGAGGCACTTCCCTTTTTGGTGATGGCTGTCCAGGGTCCAGTGACTGCTTTGTATGTAGAGTCCTCGCGTTCGCACTAGGTATTCATGTACCTCCGGATCGGGAGTAGGTGCAACGCGGGATAATCAGAGGCCTGGGCGGTCTCCGATGTTGATCTCCGAAGGGCGAATATCAGTTACTTCCTTCGGGGATGGAAGCGTAAAATTCCCTCGTCGTCAGAGGACCTGGGCGGCCTCTCCAAGGAGCGAGAATAGGAACCTTCCTGGGCGGAAGGTTTCACTTGGCTGTGTGTCCTGGGCGGACTACTGCAACCGACTCTTCTGTCCTGGGCGGACTACTGCAACCGACTCGTGCTTCCTCGGTGGAAGACTGCTCCCGACTGTTCCCTAGAGCCCACTGTCCTTCTATCTACCTGTAGGTATTCTTTTATCACCCGCATTGTTCAGTGGGCCGTTCCGTCGGCGGCTCAATTCCTTTGAGGTGTTTATTGCCGTCCCATAAAATCTCAAAGGAATTGCGGACTTTCCAAAATAGCAATTAAGATTATTTTATTTTACGATGTAGTAGTTACAATTTTTCTAACAATAGGTTCGGCTAGCCTTTGTGCTAAATTATTTTATGGCCGGTCCAGTCTGGGAATTCCTATTATTTAAAATGCACATTTTAAAGCTAAGTATTTCGGTGAATTCGGTCATTTATTTTAGGTGATTACAAAAGGCTACATCAAAGTCATTTATTTTGATAGTCGTGGGGTTAGTCTTAAACTAGAGTTAATCTTAATTAGACACAAAAATTCAATAAAACTAGATAGGCAAGTACTTAAATCTACTTGTAAAATCTTTGTACTTAAAATTAACTAATTACTTTGTTAAATCTACATAAAAGGTTGTATTCTTAAAATTAGAGGTTCACTGGCTTATTTGTACGAAAAAGTTATTTCTTAAAGTCAGAGATTCACTTGGCTGACAGGGTGGAAGAATTATCATGAGAGTCAGAGGCACTTCCCTTTACTGATGGCTGTCCAGGGTCCAGTGGCTGCTTTGTATGTAGAGTCCTCGCGTTCGCACTAGGTATCCAAGTACCTCCAGACCGGGAGTAGGTACGAACGCGGCGATAATCAGAGGCCTGGGCGGTCTCCGGGGTTTGATCTCCGAAGGGCGAAGATCACTAACTTCCTGGGCAGAAGCGGGGGTTCACTCGCGGTGCAGAGCCTGGGCGACTTCTACGGTAGATCGCTGAAGGGTGAAGACCAGACTTCCTTCTGGGATGGAAGCGTAAAACTCACTCGCGGTGCAGAGCCTGGGCGGTCTCTGCAAGTAGATCTGGAGATCGTACTTCCTTCTGGGACGGAAGCGTAACACTAACTGTCGTCAGAGAGCCCTGTTCCCTGTGGCCATCTGTATCGAACTTTTTATGACCCGTATTGTCTGGCGGCCGCTCATTTATTACACCCTTATTTCCTTTTAGGTTTTATTGCTTTCCTTTTGTAAAATAATGCCGACTTTCTAAAATAGTATTTAAGGGTACTTACTTTACGATGTAGTACTTTACAATGGTTTCCGGCTTGAACAACATTATACGCGGCTAGCCTTTGTGCAATTTTTTATGGCATGTCTAGTCTGGGAATTATTAAGAATTGAAATGCACATGTTTAGAAACTAAGTATGTCTGTGAATTCGGTTATTACTTATAGGTATTACAAAGGATATATCAACCTATTTGAAGTAATTTTATTATTATCATTATAATCCTATCCCAACACATAATATTAACGGTCAGCATCCAAAAATACTTACTTTCTCTTGATAAGAAGCTCTTATTTAGCTGGGTAATATTATCTCTAGGAATAAAGGAAAAAGGTTAGGAACTGAAAATCAATTTACGTATTTACTATAAATCATTTATTATTGCTATTCATGGGGCTAGTCTTAAACTAAAGTTAATCTTAATTAGGTATAAAATATCATTAAAATTAGGGAGTCCAGCACTTAATTCTACGCGACGTCTTTGATTCTTAAAACTAGAGATTCACTTGGCTTAAATATACGGGAAAGCTGATTCTTAAAACTAGAGATTCACTTGGGTTAATTATACGGGAAAGTCTTAATTATCCTACGTAAAAGTATTTATCTTTAGGTATTGATACTACGTGAAAATCTGTATTCACTGGGTGACAGGGTGGAAGAATTATAATAAGAGTTCAGAGGCACTTCCCTTTACTGATAGCTATCCAGGGTCCAGAGAGCGGCTTGGTATGCAGAGTCCTTGCGTTCGCACTAGATATCCCAGTAGCTCTGAGTCGGGAGTAGGTTCCAACGCGGCGATAGTCAGAGGTCTGGGCGGTCTCTGGGGTTTGATCTCTGAAGGGCGAAGATCAGTATCTTCCTGGGCGGAAGCGTGGGGTCGACTCGCGGTGCAGAGCCTGGGGGGTCTCTACGGTAGATCTCCAAAGAGCGGAGATCGAACTTCCTTCTGGGGCGGAGCGTAAAGCCAACTGTCCTCTCCCAAAAAGCCCTGTTGCCGGTAACCATCTGTAGGGATCTAGTTCTCTCCCCCTCCGTTGATTGAAACGTTACAACGGTTCCCTGGCGCTAGCGTCTACCATTACCTAGTTTGGTAGCTAGACGTCGCCGGTAGGCCCGTTCCGCAACTTAATCGTAATTATCTCTAAAGGCATCTTTTAGTTAGCATAAACATATTCAACATGACTTACGTATTACATAGCTTAATCTACGTGTACAATAATGTTCTTATATCTAGTTAATTAATTCAAAAGTTAATTATGAAATATTTCCTATCGTCTAATATAACGATAACTTTGTGCCACGGTCATTGGGGAATTTTCGGCGCAGCTATTTGTGTCGGGCCGTCCCGTCGGGGTCGGTTTTATGACCTCTATTATCTAGTAGGCCACTCAAGTCCTTTTAGGTTTATTGCTGTCCTCGGATGGCAGTTACTTTTGTAAAATTATGCCGATTTTCTAAACTAGTAGTTAAGAGTGCTCTAAGCTTTACAATAGTTTCCGGTCCGAACAAAATGCACGCGGCTAGCCTTTGTCCAATTTGTTCAACGCCTATTTCTCCAGGAGAATTTTCTGGGAATAGCGCAAATGTTTTTTTACAAGTAGGTAGGTGAATTCGGCCATGTGGTTTACAATAATGTCTATATCAATCGCCCACTCGTTTTTTGGCATGAATTCACGACGTAAAATTCTATTAACTAATATCTATCATTACGAAAAAAATATTTAAATACATAAAACTTGCCCCGCACGACTGCCTACTCTTTGTACGTCTATAACTTAAGCGAACATGATGAATAAATAAAATTCGTAACAGGCTAACTAATATTACTTAACACTAATTGTCGTGGAAAATTGCATTGTTTTTTTTTTACACGTATCTATATCTATATACCTCAGGAGGATTAGAAACTAGGCTTCGTCTAGCCTCCGTTCTTCCTGCGCAGGTGCCGGTCGCAGTTGATATGCGTGTACCTTACTTGGTTTCCCTTGGCGTTCGATCCAGTAGTACATTTCCTCGACCCGTTGACATCAGTACCTTGTGAAGTCTACTCCACTTGGGGGCAAAGCCGGCGTGGAATCCCGCTGCTAGGTTCGATTGAGGGTGTTCATTCATAAGAACCTCTTGGCCCGTCTCGTAAGTAGATCGTTTTTCAACCAGTGGGGCATAGCCCTCGCTGTACTTGCGTTGGGAGTCGTTTACACTACGATGTATATCAATTTCTCTGATTATTTTTTATTTAGATCAAAAAAATCTGAGTTGGGTCGTATTGTGATAGATTCAAATAATAAATTAACCAGACCTAACCCTAACCTATGAGCATTATAAAAACAAAATGCGATATTACTTTTACTTGGTTCCCGAGAGTTTATACAAATTTCAGACATAATTTTTTTCAAATATTTCCAGTATATTCTCAGTAGAAAAACTTAATTTTTTTTAAAAAGAAAAACACTTTTACATTGATAATAATTTATTGAAAATATTTTCATATTCGGATATACAAGATAATGTACTTCATTTTTTACTATCATATAAAAACGCGCAAATATTGAAGAAGAATTGGCGCCATTTTTAATGTTAGTATGAAATGACATTTGTCAAAAGTGCCAATAATAATAATAATAACAAAGCATTTATATAGCGCAGTTTTGTGTTGTTTCACTTCAAGTGCGCTTAACTGCATAAAATGAATACTTAAAACATAGGTTAATAGGTTCTTAGTTTTGGGTTTTTACAAAAGAATAACCCCAAACTAAAAACCTAGAACCAATTCTTTTATTTTCGCATACGCAAATATTTATATTTTTTTATGAATTTCGAAGTATTTTTCTTTTTTAAAAATTATAAGTTTTTCAAATAAATTCCAACTTGGAATATTTACCAATTTTTTTTCAACGAGTATCCATTTGAAAGTTATAGTTGACTATTATTTCTCAACGTTTCAAACATTACAGCTTACATTTCGCTGCACACGTCTTAACTTTTAAATCGTTATGTGTAGAATAAATAATTATTATTTATAATTTCTTCAAATGATTGATAACTTTGTGGCATCATTATTAATTATATAATTGAAAATACACTTTGTATATACCACTTTACTTACAATATACTAATATTTCTACATGTTTCGATAGCAATTTTTTATCATTTTTCTATACTTGAAATTATTTTTTAGTATTCATTTATTCCTGAAAATGATAGCATTGCTATCGAAACATGTAGAAATATTTATATATTTTAAGTAAAGTGGTATATACAAAGTGTATTTTCAATTATATAATTATTATTTATGTTAACTTCTTTAAGATTAGAACATTTTTTTGTGTCCCTTGGCAGTAATTTTTTAACTAACAGTAGTATTTTTAAGCAGCACAATTTTTCTTTTAAATTACGTTGATTACTTTTAGGACATTTGAAGTACTGTGACAAATTTTTAAAAAGTAATGTTTTGTAGTTTATAGTCAGATCAGGCACTTCTCAATCGTCTGTAAAAATGGCTTCCGTGAGTGGCTCCTTAAAACTTTGCTTGATCGGCTCCATCTCTATGGTCTTTTATAGAATTTGATGTGGTTATTCATTAATTTCTTACCTGTACGTTATATCTATGTCTATTGTCTATAACTTTAAAATATCTGTGCTTTTCTGTCCGCCGATTGCCGTAAATCCTGGTGCTTTATTTACGTCAAATTTTTAATTCAAATCATTTTTCAACTTCTCTAGTGGTAATTATCGTTTTCTACAATTATATTTAATTTTCATATCATATTCTTCCCCTCCAATACGATTTCATCTCTTATCTCAACACATTTCAACGTTATTGATTGTTACGTAATTTGGCAAATGTCACTTTTTTTTAAGCAAAATGGGTTTACATTTTGGAGAACTGGCCAAGATTCGTGGAATCATCTACTTCAAGCTTTCGCCCCATGAACAGAAGGCCTTTACCGGATACCTTACTCATTCACTTCCAAATGTATTCAGGAGATTCCGTTCCAATGTCTTCATAGTTGCACCACGTAAGTATTTACATCGTATTATCCTCGATCTGTCTCCCGAATATGAATAATGAACTTCATTATTTGGACAAATATTAATATTTCACTTTCAAATTGAGTTGATTTGAAAGATTCTCAAACTGGTAAGTTATTAAAATTGTACTATCTGCCAACCCTTATAAAGATGGTGCGATGGCTTGCTTCCAAAGTACAAATGGTCTATAAATATTTTTTAATTGATAAACTAAAGTTCTTAAAAACTTAAGACAAGATTTTTGTGCATAGCGCAAAAAAAGCAGGTGAAAATATAATAAAAACAGTAATTATTGAATGAAACACTAGTATATATTGATTAACTTGGCGGGTTTGCGATAAGCCGACGTAGCTCAACGGTAGAGCATCTGACCGGCATCAGAAGGGTGCAGGTTCGAGTCCTGTCGGCGACATTTATCTTTGCTCGGAAAGGTTTTTTTTCAATTTGGATGAGTGTTTCAGGCTAATAATTATTGTTTATAAAAATAATTATAAATATTTTGTTCAATCTGTTTAATAATAACAATTGGAGGATTTGTATAGCGCCGTTTTTGTGTAAAATCACCTCAAGGGCGTTGTACAAATATTACTTGCTAAGGTTTATCTGTTACAGATTAACGTTAGGTTAACATTATTATTTGTTAGGTATGTAACGATGCTCGTTTTTGTAGTTAATTATCGACAAAACCGATACAACCAGTACCTACCCCACACAACGACTCGATAGGTTAATCAATTACTCTTGCTCATAAAACAATTAAATTTATATTATAAATGGAACGAAGATATGATATTTTGATTTCACTTCAAAATAAATTTAAAAAATTGGAAAAAAAAAATTTAAATAGAAGTTAAACTTAAAAGAAAAGAGTCTTACGGGTGGATCCGATATATCAGTATCGTTACATCCTTACTATTTGTGCGTGAATAATAAAAAGATTAGATAGATTAGATTTTTAACACAGGATGCCCTGAAAATAATTTCCATCAGGGCTTATGTCATCATTGGGGATGCTGTGTAGAGGGTATTTTTAAAGAGAGGAAGTTTTATGAAGGAAAAAGATATGAAGGTTAAGTAGGAATCTGGGGGTCAGCGTGTCCAGGAGTGATGGGTGTATTAATCCATCCCTCCCACTGCAGTGCAAGGCAAATGGGTCGAGAGAGATCAAGGTGTCTCCCTCAACCGACCCACCACGCAGCTGGTGGGCAGACATTCCCGCCGCCATGATCTAGACCAACCTCACCCCGTGAACCCGGGCACCCCTGCTCATGTCACCAAATGTAGCGAACCACCCGGGGTAACTTATGGCAGAGGTGTACTTATTCAATGAATGGTTTGCGGGGTTACTGTACCCATTCCCGCCTCCCAAATTGAAACCAAAAGTGACTAATCAAATTACTGTATTTGTATTATTTATTTCAGCTTTCATCGTTGCCTATGGAATTTACGACTGGGCCAACAAGACCTACGCCGCCGCCCAGCGCAAGAACCCCAAGGACTTCGAAAATGATGTTTAAATAATCAATTCATTATTTCCTTAAAATGTAAATTTTATTTATAGTAATTCTATTTAAATATCTATGTGATTAAAAGATAGTTCGAAAATAATTGGTTTTCTATTAGCCATTTCATTTTTTTCCCAATGTACCCACAGATAATAGAAACAAAGGGAGATATGGAATAGAAGCGTGCCGACTGTCGCAGAACTACTCTCAAAGTGGCAGAATCAATTAGGCTCGCTGCGCACTAGGCAGTCAGGCTGCAGCAGCCACAAGAAACGTCGAACGTCTGGCTACTGCGACAAGTGCGTGGGGACCGAGGCAGCCACATACATTTCCATACATCGCACTTGGCTGCAAGCAGCCATGCTGCCTGCACAATCGTCATGTTTCGACTGGCTCCTGCAGCCAATGATATCCATCTACCTATTGTGTTCGCTTGAATATATTTTCATACAAATTTAAAGATCTATAGGCCGCTGCAGCCTGGCTGCCTAGTGCGCGGCCTGCCTTAAAGTTATGCATTTGGTATGTAGGTAGAAACAAAAGTGGGGCACCGCTATGCACAGATGCGATTTGCAGTAATATGGGTGAACAATATTGGCAACGCGCATTGCGAGTGCATATTTATACAAATAATGGTTCATGGCACATCTCCCTTGCTTCTATTATCCGTGGTTTGTGTGACAAACATATCAACTGATTTTTGGTCATTAAAGACCAAAAACAACGTTTAGTAATTTACTACCACTAGACTTCACACCAGAGGATGGCCAACACAAAACTCTGTCTTAGCTCAATCCTTTCCATACATATTTATAAACCATCTCGAACGTGTTACTTTTCTTATACATATACTCCTGATGGTTTCTTATATAAATGTCTCAAAATCATGAAAAACTTCCTAAATGGGTTTTGCAACTCCACAACTCAAATATAATTCATTGCAAGCCACCTAGAAACAGGAATTAGATGGTATCCAATGTAGACCCATTGTTGCCATAGAAATAATAAAACAACCATTATTAGGTAATATATATTTTATTGAACAAAAGCCAAAAGTGTTCAAATAAATAACTCGTGTCGAATATTCATCCACTCAATTACACATAAACCAACTCACGGACTGTGTTAATTCCAGACGCTTTCTAGTACGAAGACTGATTATGTACATATCGATACTATTACAGAAAACAAATTTCCCAAATCACCTTTATTCCTAATACATTAATTGCACTGTAAGCATGATGGATGTTAGGAATACGTTGGTGATAAAATTAACATACTTAAAACACAAGCAAACTCTCAAAAATTATTTCTACCATCATCGGAACATCGCATTTTTAGTAAACTAAGAATCGGTTTTACACTAATCAGAAAATAAAGCATACAAACAGAATATTTAAAAGAATAAATTAATTTGGCCATCCACATTACTTCCAGTATGCAATATGCTTCGGTTGGACTAGTAAACTAAGCTGATAAAATAAATGCCTTACTTCATAAATGTAATTTGAAAACTTCGGTCAGTGCCATTTTATTCCACATTCAGATGAATGTACGTTAATTTAATCAGTGGTAAACTACACATTATTTATATATGGAGACATCAAATACGTAATGAACGTAAAATAAATATCATGAATTGAGGTGGAATAAAAAAATAAAAATTGTGAAATTTCAAGTAGCAATTCTTTTTATTACGTATTACATATTATATTATGTTTATCAATGTATGTATTAAAAAAAAAGAAGATAAAACATGTAAATATTTTATCATTGGAAATTAGTTCATTCTATTTATTATGATGGAAAAACTAAAAAGTATTTGCTAAAAAATCTACAAAAATAACTCACAAATTTGCATTTAAAAAAATATTATGTACTTATGAGTGATTAATTTGCATATTATAAAAGGAACAGGCAAGCAAAACTTGTAATTGCAAAAGTTACAAAATGCACTTTTAGTATAAAATCAAGTGTATCCCTCCCAAAGAATATGGCAACGACATGTCAGTCAACTGGAAAATGCAGTCCAAATCCAACCGGGGAGGTAACATGCAACAATGTATGCCTTATACATTTCACATTATTTGTTCATAAAATTCTTATGAAATACTAAAATAAATCGATAGTATTGAGAAATTATACCAGGAAGAGATTGTCAGGGAGTACCTTTGGAGGCAGACGAATCTATTCACCGTGATTAAAGCCAAGTTAAACAATCGTCAAGATCTCTTACATATTCGATCAAAGAGATTCCCTGCTGCGAAAATCGAATAACTAACTGAAACAAACTACTTGGATTCTAATCATCAACAGAATGAGTAATGTTACAAGTTGGGAAAACACTGATCTGGTAATATGTAATATGAACTGAGCCATATTCAGAGCGAGGGTATGTATGTATGTGATAAGTAATACAAACGAAGCCTAGTTAAGTTGAAGTTAGAACTAAAGTTATTGAGGCCTAATGGAACTGTGAGATTATTCTACGTCCATCTGGTTATCGGGGGGTGTGGGTGCCTGGGGCTCGTCTGCGGGAGGCGGGGGCGGCGTCTTCTCCTTGGGGCGTGGCTTGTTGGCTATTGGGTTCACCGCTGAGTTAAATGCCTGGAAAAATGTCAAGTTATGTGACCGTTCTGATCATTCTTATTGTTTAGCTTGCTTATGAATTGGAAAAACCCCACACACATATATACACTGTACATACATATATTTAGATTTTACGCTTTAGGGGTGGGTTATGGCTTGGTTATTTGCAGGGTTGTGGAGGCTATCGTAAAACTTAATACAAGCCACATAGAAGAGTACATATTTAAACAATTTATCCAATTAATTAATTGTTTTTGTGTTTAATTTGTGGAACTCCATTTAATTTATTTTTTATTTAATGTAAATCAAATTTAATAATGCTATTATTAAATTTGGTTTACATTAAATTTAAAAAAATAAATATCCAATGTTAATTAGGTTTTTTAATTTACATACGCATCTTTTAAGATGGATACAAATGCTGGGTTCCCCCACCTTATCTATTGTATGGTCTATAATCTCATAGAACGAACCTTTCTATGATAGACAGGAATTATTGTGATTTCTCTATTTCCATACTATTTCAATAATTTGTGTTTGCGGAACTGAAGTGACGCAGCACTAAAGAAAGGGTGTTTTTATTGGACATGACCATAGACATTACTGTACTGCCTTTCACAAAGTTCTATTCTTTGATCTATTTTAAATAGAATAGAACGAAAGTTGGAGTCGATTCAACATTGGACTTGTATTCTATCGGGCATTCTATTGCATAGATAAGCCCGTTCTCACTGAAATATTTCATAGATTCTATGAAATTGATAATAGAATACATGAGGTGGGAAGGTAACTTAAAGACAGGAAAGAACATGAACTTGCTCGAAGTACATATTTAGTTGAATACAAGGGTTGAAAAAAGCAGCCCTTCTGCTGAAACAGGTTCAAATAATTCTGGACAAGGACTTAAATATTTAATGTGTACTAAAAAGTACTTGCACATTTCATGTAACATGCGTTATTACTATGCTTGCCAACAATGTCGACATGTTTATCACATAAATCATGTTGAATTTGATTCCAATACGATTCATTTAGTGATGTGAGAAAATCAGATATCAATTATTATAAAATGCTTCTGAATAATTATTGTTACATACCTTCAATTGCTCCCTTATGGCTTCTACTGTGACAGAAGGATTCTGGTCATGGGGAACAGAATTGAGCGCATGTCGGGTCTTCTCTAACCAGGAATCTTCGCTATCTACCTTCTCCGTCAACTTCTTTACTTCTTCTTCCGTTAAATGAGCAAATTTAGGATCTTCTTGTCTAGCAAAAAAAAGAAGAAAAAGTAACAAATTAATTACATACTGTAACAAAAAATAAAATGTTTGCAGTCTCAAAGTATCGTGTAGTTATTCTATGTTCCATTGCTGTCAATACAATATGACAACAGATTTATTGTCAAAATGGAAAAACATTTCCCGTTGCTCTCATAAATAACAGACATGGCATGGAAGTGTGCCGAGCTATGACCGAACTGCAAGGCCTATCAAATCAGCGGAGCCAATGAAAGTTATACTTTTGGTGTGTGGGTGGAAAGGAAGGCGGGGCACCGCTGTGCGTATATGCGATTTACAGTAGTATGGATGAACAATATTGGTGACACGTGTTGTGTTGTGATTGTTAGTGTGAATATAGACTTACTTGCATAGTTCTACAACTTTCCGGGCAAGCTGGATAGCGATTGCAAACTCTACTAAAGCAGCTGGTCGACACTCCCATTGGAAGTGACGCATTTTGATGGGTTCTCCTTGGTTGCGCAGTTCCGACAGTTTGTCTTGGTAAACCTATAATTGAAATAAAGCAGGTGTAATTCATTATTGTCACATCAAAAGTTTGTTCAACTGATGACGATACAGCAGCAAAAATTGGAAATTCGGTAAACTCGGGCATATCACGTATTTCTAGATCAATGCAACTATTTTTAGCTAGCATCATTTTCATCATGAGCTATGGAGTTTTGAAAAATTCATTTAACCATCACAAGGTAAGACTTCATAAAACGTACCGTTATATTAAAAAAGATAAAAAGGTGTTAAAACTCCATCAACAAGTGGTAGAACCAGTATAGTAGAACCCGGTTAATTTGAAATTCACGAGACCTCAAAAACCAGATTTCGAATTCTTGAATTTTTACGAAGAGTTCCGCGGCCGCCTCTTCAAATTCTAGTAGGCATTAGAAGTAAATTCGTAATAATACGAGATAATAATACGTCTGTGAAAATATCTATTAATCTGTAAAAAAAAAAAAAAATTGGGAATTTTTTTTCAGCATAAATTTCGAATTATCAGGGTCCGAATAAACGAGGTTCTATGGTATGTTATAAAATACCTGAAACAATATTATTATCAAATGAATTTCAATTGAAAATTTTTTCACTGCCTCATTGCACTAATTTATCTACACAATATATTTATGTTGAATATCACAAATAAATAAACCATTATGCTCTTATGCTAAAAAATAGTTTTAGGAGTGTAATGACAAGGCCCTTGTAAAGGAAGAGAGCATCAATTCTTAACATAGAGCTGAAGATTCAGTTACCAGATTCCGTTCCAAAGTTTATTTCTTACTTGTTTGTCGCAATCTTCTCCGTCGCCATAGAGCCAGTCCACAGTATCGTCCAACACGTGGGTGAAGGTGGTGCGCTGTGCGGAGCCCACAAAGTTGTAGAGCGCACCGCCCTCAGCGATGTGGTTGCGGATCTCGTAAACATACTCCTCCAGTGCATTACGGGCATCAGCCCTCTCCTTCTCTTCTCGATCGGCGTTCTGCATTGTGCTCTGTGGACAAATATCGCATATTGATCAAAATGTACAAAAAAAAAACACCCTCAGGACAGCAAGCCTGAAGATGGCATAGACTAGACATCGGTTTGTTGCTCCCTACACCCCATCAGATGGTTAATTTATTTGAACTAAACCCATTCAAAATACGATTATGTTACAAAAATAATTAGAAAGAGAATCAATAGATATTTGCACAATGAACAGTTTATTTTTTCATCGTATTCAGAATATCTCAGAAAATAGAAATTCGACTGCACATATAAAGTAACTTAGCTGTAATATAAAAAAGTACAATTTATCGGAAAATATGTTTTTATGTACAGTGAAACTCGCTTAAGAAGTTCCCATTTAAGAAGATATAACCAGACACAACTGAAAAATAAATCGTTTTAATAAATCAGAATTCTAGACGTATATCTACGCTTTTCCACAAAAAAACACAACTTGATTTTGAAAGATTGTTATTTTCGTATGCAAGGTTGAAATTTTGAAAAAATTTCAATATATTTTTGGGCAACAAAGTTCTTGTTGGTCGCTGAGCAGATTTTTAAATTTTCAAATGAATGTTTTGTTATAAAACACAAATATTTCATATCATCTAATGATACAGAAATATAAATCAATACAGCTGGGCGAGGTTTCGGAAATTCAATTTAACTTTAAATAAAATCATTAATAAAAAATTCCGAGCATGTGTTTTGCTACGAAACTGGTCTATTTATTTACGGAAGTGCTAACCGATATATTTCAGAATTTTTTACACACCTGCTTTACTTAGATATCATTATATAATTTAACATAATGAGAATTTTTTTAATTAAAAAATTACAGTATTTTAATAAATTTATAAACTCGCATTTGCATATTTTATCCCTAGCCCAACGCATGTTTACACTAGCCAAAATCACACTATCTGCCGAGATCTGGCAGTGGACAGACGTGTTTGTCCAAGGCGCTCTGATTAGCAACATTTTTTTACGAATTATTTGGTTAATAATGGGCAGAAAAAGACAAAGTGAGAAATCTTTCACCAGAAAACACAAGTCACAAAAGATCAAAAACATAAAATAATATTTTGTACATAAACATTGGTTAGCGACATTTAATAATGCGGGTACCTTATAAATAAGAGGTTTGTTCAAAAGAAAAGGTGAATTTCGAATTTTTTTCGAAAAGCACTTATTTATTCATCAATATCCATTTTCTCCCCTTCAAAGTAATCCCCCTCAAATATAATGCACTTATGCCAGCGCTTCTTCCAATCGTCGAAGCACTTCTGGAATGCGCTTTTCGGTATGGCCATCAGCTCGTTCTTCGATTCTGACTTTATCTCATCAATTGTGGCAAAACGCTTTCCTTTCATTGGTCTCTTCAGTTTCGCTAATAGGAAAAAGTCGCAGGGAGCCAAATCTGGTGAATACGGTGGTTGAGGCATGATTACGGTGTTGTTTTTGGCCAAATAATCACGAACAACCATTAATGTGTGAGCTGGTGCATTATTGTGATGCAAAATCCATGATTTGTTTTTCCACAATTCGGATCGTTTGAGCCGTATTGCTTCACGCAAACGTTGCATAACTTCCTTGTAGTATTCCTTATTAACCATACGACCTGTTGGCAAGAACTCATGATGCACCACGCCATTGTAATCGAAGAAAACAGTGAGCAAAACCTTCACATTTGATCGAACTTGGTGTGCTTTTTTCGGTCTTGGCTCTTCTGGCCGCTTCCATTGGGATGATTGGGCCTTGGTTTCGACGTCATAACCATATACCAATGTTTCATCACCAGTTATGGACCCTTTTGAGCAAATCTGGATCATCGTTGACGTCATTCAACAACTCCTAAGCGATACTAATGCGACGTTGCTTTTGCTCAAAATTTAGCAATTTCGGAACAAACTTCGCTGCCACACGTTTCATGCAACTTCCCTAATAGTGATTCGATGATTTTCCAAAACCATTTTCTTCGCTGTTTCAATGTTTTCTTCGTTTGTTGCCGTGGTTGCAAATCCAGGACGCTCATCGTCATTAACATCTTCTCGGCCTTCTGTAAAGCGCTTGTACCACTTATAAACACTTTTTGAGACAAAGTAGACTCGCCGAATGCCACAGTCAACATTTTAAGTGCGTTGGAGCACTTTATTCCATTTTTAACGCAAAATTTAATACATATTCTTTGATCCATTTTTTTCAAAAGTAAAAAATCGAAGAACACACAAAAACGTGACTAACCTTTCCAGTTGTCAAAAACAAACCACTAATCCAAAATGGCTGATAATGCTAACATATGATGAACATATGTGTACCAACATAACAAAAAAAATCGATAATTGAATGTACACAGCCCGCGAAAATTCCAAATTCACCTTTTCTTTAGTCCGAACGAATCAATGGTATTCAATCAGATTTTTGTGTAATTTTCACGAGAAAGAATCAAATGAATTGTTTTTCTAAAGCTGAATCTACGTATACATTTACAGTGAAACCCGTATTTTACGTCCCCAGATTTAACGATTTCCCGCCAATTACGTGTTATTATTTCAGTCCCGATGTATTTTAGTACATTTATTACCCGATTTTTACGTTTTTTTCCCGCAATTTACGTCGAAAATATTCAAAATGTGTGATTTACGCGCGCTTGACAATGAGTCAGCGCAGAAGACACATGTTTATCTGTCGTGTCGTGATTGGTCGGCCGTACGGCGCGAAACGCCGTGATTGGCCGCCCACTTTCAATTTTAGCTATCTGTGCTGTGATTGGACGCGCACATGACAATGCGCCGGCCCAGTTGTCACATTTGTGGCGTTTAAAACGAAACTTTTAAATGTATATATACATGTAAAGAAAACCACATTATTTATGTTAGCGCTTTCTTTAATTTTGTAATTTCCGCTTTACCGACAGGTTAGTTGGTAGCCCGCTAGATGTCACGACTCACTAAACGGCCGTGACGTTTAACGAGAGAGAAATTTTACCATTCTAGCAATTGTTTTATAATTTTTAAGGATATAAAAAACACCTGAAATAGAGGCTTTAAATGTTGTTTCTTATGTTTATTGCAGGTGAGTTAATATTTTGATCATCTTAAATTGCTTATTTTGTTATTCCTAAAATTGTAAATACCTATTATGAATAAATGTCTTATGTATATTGCAGCAAGGAAACGCAATTAAGTCTTTTTGAACCAAGTGTGAAACACCATTATATACAATTGAAAAAGAATTAGAGAAAAAAAAAATTAAACAAACTAATCTACATGATTTCTTTAATAATATATGAAATATTTTTTCAATACAAAAAAATTCAACAAATATAATTTTAAAAAAATATATTTAAATGTTTTTTTTTCAATACTCAACTAATCTACCTACATGATTTTTTTTATAAAAATAAAATACGTATTGTTTTTTCAACCAAAAAAATTAACAAAGATTTTTTTTTTTAAAAGTTGTTTTTTTCATTTCCTCCAATTTACATTTTCCCTCCATTTTTTTTTTCAGTCCCTTGAAAAACGTAAAATAGGGGTTTTGCTGTATATATATCTATATACACATATCATGTTCCTGCATCAAGGATATTATGGTGACCGATTCAACCGTAATTACCGCGGCTATTTATTATTAACAAGTCTTTATTTTTTTTATGTGAATACCACGCAAGAGTCCCAACTGCTCCCAACCGTCTGGAGACAGTGAGACTATGGCAGCCCCAATTGGGGAATGTTGTGAGGCTGAAGGTAGTGGGGAGGGGAAGAGAAAGGTGAGGAAATACCTAGCTATTCAGATCTGGTCCACCAAACATGACTAAAAGCCATTTCAGGCAAAGTTTCAATTCTGAATAGTGGTCTTTCACCAGGGCGATACTGAGAGTATCTTCCACCCTGGAACGTGCGCAAATATACTATATATTATTTTTAATGAATTAATTGTTAAACGACACAAATTAATTTATAATAGACTCGTATTAATACGGGTTGCCTGAGTTACATGCTTACATTACCTTTTATACACGGTGTCCGGAAACTCATGGTACAAGTTATGACCCAAATTTAATTTAAATATTTATCTGCAGGCAGATTTCTCTTATGCTTTATTTTGCATTATTTTTATACTTGTAGTAGTACTTTGTTATTTAGCAATAACTTATAATAATTTTGGATTGCGGCTTGGAGTAGGTTTACGTGTAATATATTGCTATGAATGATTTCAAGTAGGCAGTGATATATTGAGACATTATGGCGCCATCTTGGATTTTGGATTGCGGATAAATATAATTTAGGAATGATCTATCATTTCAAATGATTCCGTGTTCAAATTCTGTCATCTTTTAATCTCGAGTGCTATGATGGATATATGTATATTATTTGTACAGAGTGTAGAAGCGTTTAGATATTGTTTTATTACAAAATGCCAAGGAGTTAAATGATGTATTATGTGAAAAATTATAAATAATCGTTTTGTGCAACTCGCCATGTAGTCAAAATAATAGTCCAGTAATTTGAAACATCCTACCTTGCATCAAATGGGGCAGTAATGATTTTTATATGATAAAGGTCTAACGATAATGAGTGCGGATATCCGACGGGGTTGAAAAATTGGATTTATCGTTAGGCCTTCACCATATGCAATATACCAAAAAAACAATAACACCCCATTTGCTAGGATGTTTCAAATTACTGGACTATTATTTATTTCATACATTATTGCAGCGGAATAAATAATATTTCTCTATAAAAGTATTTAACATCCTCCCTCTAGCAATAAAAACCATCACAAAATTAACAGACTTCAAAAGGGGAGGAATAATATAGATATGATGTTGCAACCGATGAGAGTTTAACAGTATGTTTTCTCCTAGATTTTAGAATTTTTATTAATTTAATGCATTATAATTTTCCTCTAGTAATATTTTAACAAACTTAAAAAAAAACTTACAATCTTTTTACATTACTTAATTTACAATCCATACATAAAACCATGTACAATGTGACCTTAGAACGGGGTATCCCAGTAAGGTCACATTTTTGCAACTCTTGTAAAACATTATGAAATAAATAAATAAATCTATAGATATAATGTTAAAAGCCCCAATCCAAGAGGCGAGCATTAAGTGTCAAAATATGGAGTCTTCAATACACGGTGTCCGAAAACTAGTGGTAGAAGTGGGAAACTGGGGAATCTACGTCGGATAGAAAACCGTAGGTCAATTTACTTCAATATTATTTTATAATTGTCTATTTTTTTTTAAATAATAATAAAATTTACAATAAAAAATACATAAATTTGTTGTAGACCACTTATAATTATGGCGAGCCACAAAGTTAATGCTTTTTACAAATATGTAATAATAAAATTTACTATCATATGTTTTATCTTTTGTAATATAAATATTTATTATCAAATCAAAAAATCTTTTTAGTTTGGCTATTTGTAAAATTAACTACAAAAATCTTCTTTTCCATTTTGAATAGTAGATACATATTATTGCAAATTTTGTATGAAATAAATGGCAGTAGATGCATAATGCTATATTTTTAGTTTTTTTTTTCCTTTTCATGTTTACGCACTTCCATGCCCAAGACCCATACGACAACTTATTTGGTAAAAATGCTGGAACCGAGAATTCATTAATAATTTCATCAGAACCACACTATAGAATACATCGGTTCCGAGGGATGGGAGCTTACTGTGGTGTCCCCATCTCTCGCCGAGCGCGATAACCGTTTTTGAGTGAAATACAAATTCTTGCCAGCTGGTTATATAGTCTTAAGAAGATTTCATGCTTAAGAAGTTTGGTTTTTTCAGTTCCTTGAAAACTGAATTTGAAAAATGGAACAATTTATCCCACTTATAAGGTTTTCCTGCATAAGAACTTTTTTTCCCTTTTCCTTGGAAAACTTCTTAAGAAAGTTTCACTGTACATAATATTACAATTTCTTGAAAGGTCCTCGATAGGGAAAATTTTAGGTGTTTACCTCGCCGTGCGCCAGCTGAGTGTAATTTTGTAATTATTCACTTGTTTTTTTGCGAAATGATGTTTTTGTAAATGGTACCTACCGTCTTACCAAAAAATGTGTACATATTTATAAAAATTGTATTTATTATAAGTAGTTTCCGCAGAATAGCTTAATATATTTAAAGAAATGATTTCCCATGTTACAAAAAAAGTTAAATAAAGAAATATGAAAATAATATTATGTTTTATTATATTTTCCATACTCTTGAGATGTTGAAGTATAAGTCAAGCATTTATTAGAAAAACGTTGATGTAAAAACTTGATACAATACACGAGACTCTCATATGGGCAATGGCGGCGAACTCTGATATCGGTGACAGGATATTATTTATTTTTTCAGTGTGACAGATGAGAAGTGAGAATATTTTAAATGTAGATTTATTCTTCATTCAATTTTGGAATAACTTATTGAGCTTATAAACGTCATTGTAATATATTTTTTAAAAGTAGCACCCAAAAATATGCGGGAATTAATTGAAGATGATGTTGACAGTGCTAAGAAAACGAAGTGAGATACCGATAAAATAACGGGACAGATTACGGTAGTCATAGCTCAATGGATTAGAGCGCAAGGTCCCGGATAGACCATGAGGTCTTGGGTTCGAGTCCCGGCTGCCACTGTTACCTTTTTCTTTTTTTGTCTTTTCAGTTTCATTTTGAGAGTTGTTAATATTATCTTCAATAATTAAAAATGTGAGATTATTCATTTACCAATCAAATAATATTTATTTGAGTATTGTACAAACATACTTTAAGGCACAAAATCTCTTGAGAATGTGACCATTCTGAACCAGAACCATCGTGTACATTGGCATTCAATGGAATAATGTGGATGCGCCATATGGTGCATTGGCATTCCACAATTTAAATTACAAAATAAGATTCAAAATGATGCATACCTCTTTCTCGGAGTAAGTTTTCAATTCATTTTGAGATAGTCCAGATACGTGGGCTTTGATGGGCAGCTCAATGGTCTTCACTAGCTGCTTCTTTCCTTTCTTATCCTTTTTTTCCACATCGGTCATTTCCTAAAACCATGAACAAAGCTTGACATCTTTAAGAATGAGACAGTGCCACTCTACCCGCAAACATACACACACATTATTCTTCTTTTCATTTTGAATCTTTGAGAAATTACTAACTGCTGTCTAATTCAAAAAGCAAAGCACTGTTTTTTTCTACAAGCAAATTTTGCAAAATAATTTGCCTACCTTTATGCTCTTTCTTCTAATGATTCATTCCCACTAATTTGTATTTTGTCACTAAACTCAATTTGCTCTCGCTCGGTGACAAAACTAAAACTAAATAGGATGCATCATTGAGTAAAGAAATTCCAAAACATCATCAAATTGTAAGAATTCGGTTTTGCATAATAAATTTACTTTATCGATTATCCCATATCAAAACCTCCAACGCCACCAACATTTATTGAAGAGAAAACAGTTGAACAGAACTTCTCAATTTCTGAATGTGGCACAGTTTTAAATTATCTAGAATTACACTCCAGCGTTGTACAGTACTTGATAGGGGATAGCGAGTAATCGAACATAAACAGTGCAGAAGCTAGGACAAAGGTCTGCGTAATCGCAAACATTACAAACAAACTGTGATGACGGATGTTTGGTAGCCATCTACACACAACTAAAGACCATTACCCTTCATAGAAATACGAATATGTAATGGATTTTACACAAATGGTCATTTTGTGTCGATGACTAGAAATAGTCCCGTCATCACATGGCATTTTAAAAAGGTAAAATGCCATGTGATGAAAGATGACTTTTAGCCTTCTACATCTAAAAACCGTTTGCGTCCATAGCAAAATAAATAGTGTGGTCTTAGGTATGGTCAGTTAGTGTACGTGGCAACAAATAATCGAGTCATCGCAGCAAGTTGGCGTTTCCGCAGACCTTGAAGAACATGCAGCAACAGAAAACTAAGCGACGGGGTTAAATAATGACGGGTACAGAGGAAAGTAACGAAACAAAAAGACAAACAATAGGGGAATAAAAGTGTGTGTATGTCTGGCGGGCGTAGCGGTCACTGACGGATAAGTGTGGGACGTACCGATGAGAACCATTGAGTAATTTTCCGTGTCCACGATTGTTGTTTGTCAGGTGAAGCTGGGTTGCTCACCTCGGTCCCGGGCTCGGCGGCCCCGTTCTGCTCCGCCCCCTCGGCTGCCCCTTCCTCCGCCTCCCCCTCCAGCCCTGTGGCTCCTTCCGCCACCTCCTTCTTCTCTATCAGGCTGGCGCTGGCCACCGCCACGATGCCGTGCAAGTTCACGCGCACCTTGATCTTTAGCTTCTGCGACGTGCCCTCGGGGGTCGGCACTATATCGTTTATCATCCACTTTCCTGCAATTCAGAATGAAGCAAACATTGTGATGAAGTAGGTACAGCGCAGAATATTAAATTAATTTATTAGAGAATTATAAACTCTTATGCCTGCCCTACTGACCTTACTGAGACATTCATCAGCAAGGCGAGGGAGCCAGACTGCCTTTTGTATTGCATAGCTGTTGATTGGATTATTATTGGTTGTGCAGTATAACTACTACTCACTCTATGGTGATAAATAATCATAGCCTCGCATTCTTCCAGAACAAAGGCAACACAGGATTTTCGCACTCAAGTCTCTTGAGGATACAGTAGGTAATAGATTAATCATGCGCACTAAGTATATCTTGTGTTAAAGGGGAAATACGACAGTGCCCAGGAAAAATTTTCAATTTGGTGGGGCACCAACCATTTCAGATTGCCATTAATATTAGTATGGCTACTAACCAATGAGTTTGTCTGGGTATGGAACTTGGTCAGTGTAATAAGCGCTGATGCAGAATGGCTCTTTGCGGTAGAATGTCAAGAGCTTGGAGAAGGGGGCAGGTTGATTGACTGGAAACACCTTTAAAAAAAATGAAGAAAATAGTATTAGAAAATTTATTCACTGGATCAGGTCACATTATTCATATTTGTAGCATTAATGAAAATTTAGGTTGGATAGGTTCTGCACAAAGTTCCAAAAAGAACAGTGACCAAAAATGTGACTAATAATATGGGGCATTGCATTAAGTACATGTTATAAGGCAAACAGAATTCTGTCAAAATGTCAAACTGTCAAAACGTCTTCATTTTTTACCACTAGCTGGCGCTAATAGTACATTTTGGTGAATTTACCAAATTACGAAAATATAACGTTGAACATGTGTCCTTACAGCATGAATGTACACGATCGCAAAATCGGAATTATTAAGTAAAAACAAAAAAACTAGTAAAAAAAAATAATTTTAAAAAAGTATAGCTTGTTTACAGAACCCAGTATTTTCAAGCTTATAAACATCATTGTAATATATTTTAAAAAGGTGGGAGCTAAAAATATGCGGGGAATTTATTGAAGATGATATTGACAGTGCTTAATAAAACGAAGTATGATACTGATGAAATGACGGGACAGATTGGGGTAGTCGTAGCTCGGTAGATTAGAGCACAGGGTCCCAGATAGACCATGAGGTCTTGGGTTTGAGTCCCGGCTGCTACTGTTACCTTTTTCTTTTCCGTGTCTTTTCGTTTTCATTTCGAGAGTTGTTCATATTATCTTCAATGATTAAAAATGTAGGATTATTCATTTACCAATCGAATAACATTTATTTGAGTATTGTACGAACATGCTTTAAGACACAAAATCTCTTGAGAATATGACCATTCTGAACCAGAACCATACAGCGCATTGGCGTTCAACGGAATAATGTGGTAATATTAAGTAAAACAATCAACTAGTAAAAAAAAAAACTATATCTTGTTTATAGAACCCACTATTTTGATATCATGAAAAATGATGAAAAAAAAGTGGTTAACTATGTTAGGTTAGATTGAGTTTTTAGGTTAGTTTTTCCTGTTTCCCAAATATCATGTACACTAAATAAAAAAGATAGATAAACAACTCGTCATTCAGTTTGCTTATTTTGTTTAAAACCTTTTTGGTCCGTTTTCCAAACACCATGTACTCAAACGCATAATATTATTTTGTCAAGATATTATTTGGAGGTTTCATATTAGGAGATTCATAGAGGTTGATAATGTTGGTATGCTTGGGAAAAATGTCACCATTTTGATTTGTAATACCATTTCATATGGCTACACATGTATTTAGTTTGTTCCGTAATATTAATTAATATACAGGTAATCAATATTCCAAAAAAATTATTAATATTACAGCGTAGAGAAATCCAACAGCATTGTCAAAACTAATCATTTTGATAATTATGCAATTCAAAACATTATGTTAGGCCAGGCGAAACATTATTAACACACTTTAAGCGGGAAGGGTATTTTTACCGGCGCGGCCGACTGGTGCTTATCGGCGGGACGGGTAAAATTACCCTTTACACCGGCTCCACTTTAAAGGCGGGAAAGGTAAAGTTACCCGATTATTTCGCGAGACTATTTAATCTAAACGTTTGAAGACCTTCCAGACTACACACACATAAACAAAAAAATAAGATAAGCCGTCGTTTCTTTTATGTACACACATACTCTTGCGAAGCTCAATGCGCGTAATAATTAATTTGTGCGGAGTCAATTATTCAGTGAATCATATGCGTCATCTTTCCACATTTGATTATTCTTGATGGGTGAGTAGAATGGCAATTTGATGGTGTTAAATTTGATAGATTGTTTGTTGGTGGTACTGGGAATAGGAGTACCTATTATAGATGTTATAAATTCATTGGACCTTTACTCTAATGAGATAATCCCGAGGATGTTATTGCAATAATCATTTCCTGAATGAGAGATAACACTAAAATTCCTTAGCAATTGGATGTATTCCTGGAACCCATATATGGTAAGTGCGTACACGAAATTTCATAAAAAAATAGTGGATGGTTTAGAAGAGAGAACGATTTTTGAAAAATTATTTTTTTATTGCTTTTTCGGCTGGTTTTTGTCCGCTGCACGCACCTGTGACGGTGTGGCGGCCGCCTGCTCAAAGTGTGTTAATACAAGAATGACAAGAATATACAGTAAAACCCCTATTTTACGTTTTTCGAGGGACTGAAAAAAAATAACTTAAATGGAGGGAAAATGTAAATCGGGGGAAATGAAAAAAACAACTTTTTAAAAAAAATAATCTTTGTTAATTTTTTTGGTTGAAAAAACAATTTATATTTTATTTTAATTAAAAAAAATTATGCAGGTAATTGTATAAACTCGTAATAAACGAATAAATCAAATAAAAAACGTAAATACTGTGTGTAAATGATGATCACAAATAACTTCAAACAGAAATACGCGTCACAAATCGAGTTGAAAACCGAATAGGAAAATCCAACTGAACAGATAAGATGTTATAACATTTTACAAATCGCTAAAATTGAAAGCTGTCGGCCAATCACGGCACGGCAGATAAAAATGTGACAACTGCGCCGGCGCATTGTCATGTGCGCGTCCAATCACGGCACAGATAGCCAAAATTGAAAGTGGGCGGCCAATCACGGCGTTTCGCGCCGTACGGCCGACCAATCACGGCGTTTCGCGCCGTACGGCCGACCAATCACGGCGTTTCGCGCCGTACGGCCGACCAATCACGGCACGAAAGATAAACATGTGTCTTCTGCGCCGACTCATTGTCAAGCGTGCGTAAATCACACATTTTGAATATTTTCGATGTAAATTGCGGGAAAAAAACGTAAAAATCGGGTAATAAATGTACTAAAATACCTCGGGACTGAAATAATAACACGTAATTGGCGGGAAAACGTTAAATCCGGGGAAGTAAAATACGGGTTTCACTGTGTTTCTAATTTGATTCTGATGAATGCTAAACCTATGTAAATTTAAAAAATATATAATTCATATTTTTCTACTATTACGCAATCATATTGCGTAATTATATTATCATTATTTCGGAATAATAAATTATTCCACTCACCCTTAATTAATTTGGGGTCATTTTGGCAAAGAACACTTCACTTTAAGCACCCCGGACGGTCAATGTCAATTGTCAATGTGTTGACGGAAATGACGATTGCAATTGAAGTGCGATTGACAGAACTTCGATTGACCAGTTAATATTTACACCCCAGTTGCTTCGTTGACGTCTGCAGAAGCAGTACCCTACAGTGTGCGAATAGTGATAAAAACAAAATCTCATTCCGCGATGAAACAGAATTCCGAAGGGCTCGATTGATCCGAACAATTGTCAATCGCAGAGCGAAATGATCAAACCGCTGCATCAATAGTGCTTGTCAACGTGAGCAATTAAAATACCAATCTTTCTCCCGTCAACGGAAAGTCGCAATTGTCAATCACTTCAATTGCCTCTGTGAACGATCAATCAATGTCAATCGCATCAATGACGTAAATGATGTTGACTGTCTCTAGGATGCTTTAAGTTAGTCAACAGTTGACAGTTACTAGTTTCAATCTTAACCTGGGAGGTGCACAAGAAAGAGCAGGGAGAGATATTTAAGAGAAGGAAAACACCTTAATTAGACAGTTGGGTCCAAAACTGGTAGCCCAAGGTTTAATTCTAAAAGTGGTGTAGGTAAATAAGTGTTTTATAATTATTTTGATTAATTAATGAAAGCTAACCTCCATTTCTCCGTCTTCTCGGGTGTCGGCATCCCAGCAGAGCCTTACGGCGTATGGCTGCACGTCTGTGACGGAGAAGTCCCTGACGCGCACAGCGGGTGACAGGATGGCACACTGTAGAGCCGCCCCGCGTGCCACTGCTTCGTCCTGGAAAATAGATTACATCACATGACATTTTTCCGGAATGTAAAAAGTTGTAAATCAGATCTAGGAGCTCCCAACTACCCCAAGAGTGTCAGTGTCTAAAGATTTAAAACATTTAAACTTTACAAAACTATATGTACTGTACTTCAAGCAGCCACCACACACATTCAACTTGCCCACTGTTTTTAAAAAAACGTGTAGGAAGGGAACAACAATGGGCTTGACGGTGAATATGGTTGTCTACAAGTACTCTTAATTGAAAGCCAGATTGAATATAAGTTCAATTGCTCGGCTGGCTAAGTCTTCCATCACGACACAATCAAAATTTTCTACAGTTTATTCATATTCGAAAATTGAGTACGTACTTATTAATAAAAATTTTCATACATTTTTATTTTTGTCGGTTTTACTGTTGTTTTGTAGAAAGCAATTACTTGTGGTTTGATGTATATATGAAATAAAACCAACATTTTGTTTTGAACCACCAATTTATTTTAAATTCATCATCAACCGGTTTCGCTTATCCCAAGCTTCGTCATGGTAAAATTTAAAACCAAAAAATAAAATTTCACCCTGACAAAGATTGGTATTAGCGAAACTGGTTGGTTGGTGATGAATTTAAAATAAATTAGTAGTTCAAAACAAAGTGTTGTTTTTATTTAATAATAATTTATCTCTTCAATGTGGTCCCCTTATCATAAGGTTAAAAAAAGCTTTGGAAAGAAAAATCCAACATAAATTAATGATAAAGTTAAATTTTATCATTGAAGAAGATAATATTAACACATCCCAAAATGAACCACGAAACCGAAAAAACAACAGAAATTAAAAAGATTTCAGTCGCATCTGGGACTCGAACCCAGGACCTCTACCTATCCGGGGTAACCGCTTAACCAACTTAGCTAATGAGACCAGTTCAATTTATGCCATTTACACCGATATTATACTTCCCATTAGCTAAGTTGGTTAAGCGGTTACACCGGATAGGTAGAGGTCCTGGGTTCGAGTCCCAGATGCGACTGAAATCTTTTTAATTTCTGTTGTTTTTCAGTTTCGTGGTTCATTTTGGGATGTGTTAATATTATCTTCTTCAATGATTAAATATTACAATGAGGTTTACAAACTTCAATAAGTTATAAAAAATAAATTGATAAAGTTAAAGTTTAGGCTTTGTAAACCCATCAGAGATGATCAATCATTATTTCTTACAAAAAATTGATAAATTGCTTAAATCCATAAAAGAAAAAATTATTTTCATAATGTTGCTAAACCATCGAATGATTGGGCTGATTTGTTATCTTCATTACATTTAGGTGTGTCTAATCGATTACTAGTTCAACCTAGCATATTTTATTCTAAAATACTTCCACAAATCAATGCTCATTCGCCAATGACTTTGAGAATGAATTAATGAATAATTGTAATCAAAAGTATCTCACTTGGTTCAATGTTGTAGATGGAGATTTTCCAAAAACGTTTTCTATCAAACCCTTAATGGCTGGAATACGAGATGAACCTCCACAAATTTCAACAGAGTGAACATCATCCGATCGCAGTTCTGTAAACAAAATAAATTACAGTATTTAACAGACATTACATGAATCGCAAACCTATTAAATACATACCAATATTAGAAAAAATATTAATTAGGACAGGAATATATTTCAAATACCCATGGAAAATATTCCAAAGCCACGAGTAATACAGTAGAACCGGAACCTCCGAGATACTTGAAGACTTCACTTCTATGGAAATTACGCCGCCGTCGAGCGCGTGGTTTTTTACTTACGAGAAAAACTACAAATTAAAAGTGTTAATACCAAACCTGTGAACAATTTTATATAGTTATACCGTGCAGAAGTGTTTCCAACGTCGAAAAATGGTTAATAAATGTGTTGTTCCACGTTGTAGAGGAAATTATGTCAACGGACCCAAACAACATACGTTCAAGTTTCCACAGGATCCAATATTGCATCAGAAATGGATACACGCTATTCGACGTGATTTTACACCAACAAAATATTCTACGATAAGTTTAATTTGTATTTTTATCCAAATACATAAACATTGTACAATGTACAACTGCATAAAGAATTCTCTTTTGCCTACGATCTTTTTTATAACCTCAATGTTTGTCAATCAAGGATTTTGCAACGTCGATTACCAATTGTAATATGATTTTTTGAGATCGTTTTCATATTATTTTGATTTTAACATGTATTACTGTTTACATTGTCGTCTAATTTCATACTGTATTATTGTTTTTAACAGTTTTTGCTATTAATAAATGGATAACAAAACATCAAAACACTATGTTTTTCAAGTAGTTATTATTAAATGTACAATTCCTTAATGTCAATTTTATAGGAGGATCTTAAATAATAGATGTCTTTTATTATTTTTATAAGTCCCTGCATTGTAATAATGTATCCACATTATCTGTCTTAACTGCCAGATCTGGCGCCATGTTCATTTAAAAGTTTATTACATATACACATTAGCACGCGTAATATGCACAAAATTGATGAAAAACACATTTTATTAGTTCAATTACAATGAGGAACAACTATTTCAGTTACCAGAGAAGAAAAATCACGCATTTTAATTAATTTAAAGATTGCTAAAGTTTCAAGTTTTTGTATGGCTTTTAGGTTAGGTTTTTTTTTTATTTACAAAAAAAAGCCAACTGAGAACCTAAAAACTTATTTTATGTATAATTAATATATTGTATTATATATAAAATAGGTTTTAGGTTCTTAGTTTGGGTTTTTTAAAAAAGACTAACAAGAAAAATAAGTGCTTATGTACATATTTACTAATAGTTTGATATACTTTGTAAGACAGATGATAGAAAAAATAGGTATATTGATAATTTAATATTAAACTAATAACTTTCCAGGTTTGTGAGCTCCATTTCAGAAGAGACGAAATTCTTCGAGAAAGCGTGCACACCAATATAGAAACTGGAGAACAATGCATACTGAAGTACAAGAGATTGAAACTTGCTCCGGGAGCTGTGCCGTCCATTCTACCAAACTGTCCAGCTTACTTGTCAGCGCCTCCAACTTCAGCCCGAGAAAACGTGGATGCGAGGAAATGCAGGAAAGAACTTCTTAATTTACAAACATCAGTAGAACAGAGCATAATTTCTAATGCAGTATTAGAATCTCGGAACCATTTTTCTACTTTTAATGAATTTTTAGTTTGCATTGAAAAAAAATAATTTACCAAATGATTGTATTACTGTCAAAAGAGAAAATTCTGTAGTTTTTTTTTATCTTTTGACGACTCCTTTTCCAAAAGTCATTGCATCTGCAGTTGTCGATAGAAATTTACAAATGACTTTATTTGTTGAATCTGTAGAATTAAAACAATTAGGTGAACAAGTTTTTCCCAAACACAAACAATTTCAATGAACTTGATACTATTTTATTGTCGATTAAATCCTTCACTGAGAATACTATAGATACTGTATTAGAAACTGTTGTCCATTTACTACGTAGCATTGATCACTTATTAGCTGATAGCGCCAAAAAGCAACAAAAAATCAATTTTTAATAGAACAATTAGAATTATTAAATCGTAAATCAGGAGCTATAAGGTATTCACCAGGTTTTGTAATTTTCAGTAGCATTTTGTACTCTATTTCACCCCATTCATATAAATTCTTATGAGGTTCAGATCATTTAACGTTCCCTCACCCTAGAACTTTAAGAAGTGTTTGCTCCAATTTTCAAACGAACCCACAAACGAACAGGGTGAAAGCAATTTTCTGTCATATATTAAACACAAATTTAATTTGTTAACCGAAAGAGATTTAAATGTAACATTGATGATAGATGAAATTCATATAAAGCCATATTTAGATTACAACGGAGGCAGCATTTTGGGAATATCTTACAATAATGAAAACGCAGCAACTACAGCCCATGTGTTTATGATCCAAAGTTTACTCTCTCGTTATAAAGAAGTTGTCCATATACTCCCCATTAAAACTATGAATGCAGATCAATTGTTTACTATTATTAAAAAAATTATAATGTGTCTTCAACAGATAGGATTTAATGTTATGTGTGTGGTTAGTGATAATAATTCTATTAATAGAAAAGCATAGCAATAGAATGTCTTTCAGTTCTCCTCCCCAACTGAAAACTGTTTACTGCCATCCATCTAATGAAAGCTTACCTTTATTTTATATTTTAGATTCTGTCCACATATTCAAATGTATTAAAAATAATTGGATTAATCAGAAAGACGATCATCAAGTATTGTTTCCAGACTTCCATGATCATACGGCTGAATCGGTAGCTGCGTTTTCTTGCATAAAACGACTTCACGAATTAGAATATAAAAATTTAGTCAAGTATGCTTATGGATTAACACTCTAATCTCTTTGCCCAAGTTCTTTTGAAAGACAAAATGTGAAGCTTGTTCAAAATGTATTTAATGAATTTGTCCAACATGCATTGATGATTCTAGGTGAGCAACATAAAATTCCACTATTTGCAACAACTGCTGATTTCGCATATTTAATTCGCACGTGGTGGAATATCGTCAATGTTAAAACTCCATTTAAGGGAATAAGATTTCGAAATCCCCTTCAGAAACCACTTTCTCTTATACCTGGTGAAGAAAATGTAGTATTTTTGGAAAAATTTATTAAATGGTTAGATTCAAATAATAATTTCAATTCATTGACTAGAGAAACTCACTTGGCTATCACACATTCAACTCGTGGTCTTTTAGAAATGGCTGAATATTGCATAAACATATTAAATTTCAAATACTTTCTTCCAGGCAAAATTCAAACAGATGCATTAGAAGCTAGATTTGGAAAGTATAGAACTATGGCAGGTTCACAATATTTAATATCAATCAGAGAAATATTTGAAGTCGAGTCAAAGATAAGGATACAAGATCTATTACCCTTAACATTGTCTTCGTCTGCATATGGTCGTATACAGATTGATATTGTTGATTGTGAAGCTGAACCTCAGGTCTGTACCAGTTCAAAAATACAATCAAATTTCTCCTTTTCTGGATTGTATAAAACATTTAGTGAGAAAGATTTCCAGCAAGCAGAAACCAGTCTCACTATTCTTACATATCTCGCAGGTTATTGTGCCCGAACCATTTAAAAAAAAACTTAAATGTACATCATGTTCGATTTCCATCACTATAGATAAAATGTTAGACGCAGATTGTAGTTACTCATTAATAAGGAATATGGATCGAGGTGGTTTATTATGTCCTCACCCTGACATTGTCAATGCCATCATAACTATGTCACCGTTCAAAAGCTTTTATCACCCAAACTAGAAAAAATATTTTTAGATTATAATAACCAGCCTGAATTAGTCTTACAGTTAACGATTGATGCTATCAATGAGAGGGATTTTTTTCTAACAGACCTAAATTGCCCCTCTGGACATTCATCAAATACCATTTTGCAATATTTAATTAGATCATCTACAAATTCGTTGTTAAATAATTACGTTAAAAAAAAAAATGACTGCATTAAAAAAGTTGTAAAGAAACGCAAAGTCTATACAGTAAAAAGAAATATTCTTGACTGATTGCAATAATTATACAGTGTACACAAGGGGAGGGGGAGGACTTTCAACAGGACATTCCAACATTATATCTATACTATTTATGTCTACTACTTATACATATTTTATTTTCAGATACTTCCGCACCCCGCACTACCTTGCCAGCCCCCAGCATCTGCTCTACATTTGCCTGCAGCAATATCCAGCAACTCCACAACATCATATCCCAATATCATTATAATAATGTTATTAATAAATCTAATCAATAACAAACATAATATGTCTTATAATATTTCATAATAAAGAGAAAATGTCGTGCTGCAGGTTAACCCATGTTTTTTTTTGCTGACAATACGACAGCTTCTGTCATGGCTTTATAAGTACCTATGTGCTCTGTACTTACACAATGTTACATTTAATAAAGTAAATATGATTTTATACTAAGAAATAATCTTTTATTTTTTACACGTGAATACAATTTTTCCAACTGCACATTAATATTTTTTTTCCATTTTAGTCCGGTGTTTACTTATAATTATATAGAGATATAATATTATCTCCCTTAAAATTAGTGGCTCCTATTTTTCACCATAATTGGCAAGATATTACATTATTTAATGCATACTCATCAGCCTTTAGTGGCGGCCATCTTGATTCAGTGTCCCGGCCTGGGTAGAGGTGGTTTTGGTAGAACCCCCTTAATTCTAACTCTGATAATTCGAAAAAAGATGTAATTTGAAAATTTTGCCGAAAAAATATCCAGAGAAATTTTTCTTTCAAACAAAATAGTTTAATTTGAAAATTTTTTATTCGTAATTAAAAAATTATTTTGGTTCGCATGAAAATTTGTACATTTAATTAAAAAAAAGATTTTGAGAAAACATATCCCAGAATTTTGTAAATCTGAATCTGACAGGCCAGTCGCGGAGATAAATGCGGTAAAAATTCGTTTTACTCGTCCTAATTCGTAATTCTGAATTAGACATGCTGGCAGCGCGGGTAATTGTCCACAATTTTTCAGTTAACACATGATATGTCATATTTATGAATTTACTTTGAGTATCGGAATTTGAAGAGCCGGCCATGGCGAATTATCGGCTGCAAAAATTCGATTTACACGAAAATTATGTCACATTTTTACGAATTTACTTAAAGCATCTGAATTTAAAGGGCCGGCAGCGGAACTCGACTTTTCGGCATTTTATTTTTTTCCTTAAAATTTCGAATTACGTGGAAATTCTAAATTTGGTTTTCGATGTCCCGTGGACGTCAAATTAACAGAATTCTACTGTAACATTAATTTTATATGAAAGAATGAACATGCTCCCATTAAAATTAACAGTTTTCTTAAACTGCTATTGCAGTTGGTCAAAGTCTATGGGTTATAGTGGTGGGCGAAGCGGCTCGGTTTAGTGAGCCGGATCACTAAATCAGCTCTCTGTAAAGACAATCCACATGAAAACTGGACGAAAAAAGTATCATGTAAGAGCGTCTTAAGGACGTCTTTAGGAGGGCCAAGGGAGCGAGAGAGAGGGCATGGTGCGGGGGGACACGAACCGTCGTTCAAACGAGCCGGATCACTGAACCGGTACTCTACAAAGAGCTGATTTAGTGATCCGGCTCACAAAACCGAGCCACTTCGCCCACCAGTAATGGGTTAATTAAATACAATATGATTTAATTAATATTTTATTTTTTTGGGGTACTGCAATTAGTAATGAAATTTAACAAACTCCCTCCTTTGAGCTGCTGAAGATGAAAGTGCAAGTCAATATAATATGAAGTAGTCTCCAACTGCCTCCAGAGACGGGTCTTAATCAATATTGTATTGCAAAGAATGACCTATGGAAAGAGGTAATATTGTGCATAGGTACAAACTTGATTGTTGCAGACAGCTGCGGAAGACTCTTTCCACCTTCTGGAACAAGTCGGCGCACAAGGTCTCCATGAGGGTACGCTGCATTTCCCCGGTGACATCCTTCTCATCAATGAAACACTCAATGTTCAGCGGCAGCTTAGTGCTGTTGGCTGACATCTGTTTCTTTATCTTCTCCACCTCTTGCAGTAGCCTCAAGTAAGCCCTAGAAAATAACATTTATATTAGTCATTGTTAAAATGACAAAAAAAATCTGTTATGATTAAAGAATCAGGACTATGATAAAGTTGAATTTGGAAATAGGCAAAAAGCAAAGTGATCAATTTAAGTGGCATATTATGACTGGAGATGCCATGGTTACCACTGAGTGGCTTCTTCAATGTGAAGTTGGGTGACCAGCAATCTACATTCCTTACTGTTATCTGCAACAGACTTCAGTCTCTATTAAAGATTTCAAATGGTCGTTTTTAAAGGATATTTATTATAGGCACTATATAAATTAGATGGTACCGAATTAATAGTATGTATGGAAAACTGGAAAAATAAGAAAAAGTGTGTCTGAGGATAAATATATTTACTGGGCATGAATTGTTAAAATCGGTTAAGTTTTATAATCAAAATGTTGTTTTTCTATTGTTTACCATAATAATCTCTAATGGATGATTACTTTATCGCACTCAAACCTTAACTCAGATAGTGCCGGATTATTGCATATGCCAGTCCACCCACTAAAGTGTCGATTTAGTGACATTTTACTGTATCAAAAAATAAATTGAGATCATTTTTAATTGTTCCAGAATGGCCATCAGTTATTATAGTAATTTGAGTCCTAGATGGTGCGCTTACATCTAGTGAATGAAGGAACCTATTTAGAAGGTACACTTACATCTAAACTAAAAAAATCTATTTAGAAGGTACACTTACATCTAAAGAACTAAAAGGGCTATTTAGAAGGTACACTTACATCTAGAGAACTAAAAAGGCTATTTAGAAGGTACACTTACATCTAGAGAACGAAGAAAGCTATTTATAGCGACTGAAAGATACCAAGAAGCACTTAGTTAAATCTGAATGCAAATAGGTTGTATTTTAAGGACCTGGGGTTGCTTCGGGTGTCCATCTTATAGCGGGTCTGGAAGTCCTGGCAGAAGTAGCTGGCCAGTGCCCGGTCGATGTCTCGGCCGCCGAGATCCGTGTCAGAGGCGGTGGCGAGGATTCGCAACTTGCCACGGTGGAAGGCGCAGGCCCACACCTGCATGGAGGTGTGGCCCATGTCCACAAACACCACGTTGCGCGCTTTCTCCTCGGGCGCGGGCAGGTCTTGCTTGTAGATACCATACGCCAATGACGTGGCGGTGGTCTCGTTCATCAGCCGCAGAACATTCAGTCCTGAAAATTAAGGGGTAAAGAACCCACACACATTTCTTGAACATGCAACTTAAGGGTCAACTTGCTATTTAATAAACTATTCAACAGGTATATATAATCAATCAATATTATATTATAAAAGAAAGTTTAAAAAAAAATGTGCGGCCCGCAGAAACTCCGAAACGAATCCCGGTACGATCAAGGGAGTTATATGGTGCGGTAGATCTGTATCCCCCCTCCAGGATGAGGGTTCCCGTTTTTTACCTAAAGGGCGTGCTTTTGAAGATATGAGGACTGGAAGTTTTGCCCTCTAGAAATTTCAATTTTCAATTTCAAGTCTTCCGGAAAGTTCTAGAAGGTTCGATAAAGCTGTAGAAAGTTCTGGAAGGAGTGGCGGAGTATGGCGGTGTGTCTAGAAGGTTCTGGTTGGTTTGCAAATGCTTTAGAAAATTGTGGAAGGAGAAAGTTCTAGAAGCTTTCAGAAATAAGTGGCAGTGTGTGTCGGTGAGTCTAGAAGGTTCTGGAAAATTCTAAAAGGTTGGATAATCTTATAAAAAAAGTATTCGAGAGCATTCCACAACATTCCAGAACATCCCGGAACATTCTTGAATGTTCGGGAATAGGGAATCGAAAACATCATTGGGGAACATCCCAAAACACTCTCGAATGGGGTACCCCAGCTAGTTTATTAAAAGAGTAATGTTTAATGAAGAAGTAGTACACATAATTGATTGTTATTTTGTTGAAACAGCAAAATTTTGTAACTTGTACTCAAAAAGTCCCAATATCTTAATAGAAAACTGTATTCATTATCTTATTTTTATGCGAGCATCACTGGGAGGAACCAAGAGAAATTTGCCCTTGTATAATTTATTTTCATGGTACGTTTTTTAAGGCAGGCACAGTTTTTCAGCCTATATGGACTGGACACCGCTGCTAAATACATTAGTCAACAATAATAACAATCATTCATTTGGACTGCCACAATACGGACACATGTGTCTGGTCATCGTAAGTTCCGTAGTAACTGGATAAAACAGAACATATTTCCCCTTTTTCCCCCACCTTCTCCTTCCCCTCCCCAATACCTTCAGCCTCACAACATTCCCCAATTAGGAATGCCATAGTCTCACTGGCTCCAGACGGTTGGGAGCAGTTTGGGACTCTTTGTGTGGTATTCATATAAAAATAAATAAAAAAAATAATTTGTTCATTTTTTCCTTTTTCTTAAATGTTCTGTTTTGTCATGGAATCGTTCCTAATATGCAATAATTTGCATGCTGAATAAAGAAACTTGGCCTAAATTACCTGAAATGGCGGCTGCATCGAGAAGTGCTTTCCGTTCAGTGTTGGTGAAGTGGGAAGGGACAGAGATGACGCAATCGTTGACCTGTGTCTGCAGGGCGGCCGCAGAGGTCTCCTTGAGCTTGGTGAACAGCATGGCTGTTAGCTGCTCAGGGGTGAACACCTCGTCTCGGTCCATGTAGTTCACCTTCACTCCCACCCCGCCATCGCTGCACTTTTCCGTCCGGAAGGAGAAGTGCGCCAACTCTGCCTGCACATGCGGATCGTCGAACTTCCTGCCCAAGAGCCTCTTAAATCCAGTCACCGTGTTCTTCATGTTGGTGACCATCTGGTTTCTGGCTGCTACGCCGAGAACTCGTGTTTTTTGTGAGAAGGCCACGCATGATCTGAAAAAATCAATTAAAATAAACCTCAAGTTTATTTCAAAACAGGGAGCTTTTATCCTTCACTTCCTGTGCTTTGAGCAACATTAAGTTTTTTTTTAGATATTTTCCATAAAAAGCCAAGCGACAACTGCATCTGTGCTAATTTCACAGAAGAAAGAGAAATGTGCAATGTATCAAATTAGCGCTTGCTATCTCCAGTGAAAATTTCCAATTTTGCCAATAAACTGGTGGCCTATTTGACCTAGTGAAGAAATTCCCATTTACCTACTGTTTCTCTTGCCAACGGAATCGGCCACTTAATTTGATGGAATAAAACTGCAAGCATATAGGAATGATTGCTCCCCTTGGAAGTGTTTTTATTTATTTGATTGTCATTTATAGACAAGATATACATGGTGGCTATAAAAAATTGTGTACAATCCATCCACTCCAGAAGAATTGTGATGAGTAAAAAAAAAAATATATGATCTGGATAATTAACACTAAGACTTATAGATATACGAATGAGGCTATATCCTAAGCCGCAATGATTTTTCGACGGATGGTTTGCTTTCTATATATTACTATAACAAAGCATGGGCCAAAGTAAAACAATTCCTTCCTTATCCACTATGAAATAAAATGAAACTGAAAGAAAGTTATGCTGGACTCTGGAACTCTTGGAAACATGGAATCGGCTAACGTCCGCTACAATTTACATGGAATTTCAGACAAATTGAAGACCGGGAGCGACAATTTAAAAAATTTCGCTGTCAGATATACCGTGAAAGAATCCCACGATGATTTGAAGGCTGCGTGAAAATTTTTACACGAGGGTTTATTTGACATTACAGCGGGAAAACATAACGTGCAAACGGGAAGAAAAACATGTAAAAACGGCAGAATGTGAAATTTAGTTAAACACATGTACTCACGGGGTTCCGCGCAAACTGTAGTCATTGGCGATTGTTTCAATTCCTCCAGCTTTGGCGACGGCAACATAACACGATTCGTTGCCGAAATCAATTCCAATGACGGACATTGCAGCCATTGTGAAAAACTCTTTCTAAAACACGACACTAAACAACGAAACGTTTAAGACAGATAAAAATCGAAATAAGGAATGATCGGGAACAATCGCAATCGGTTTACCGGCGAATGGAAGTCCTTAAAAGGAAGTTTCTAGAACAGCCGTATATTGCACTAGCCATAGATATACCATTCACGCACTAGCACTACTGTCGAAATTTCCAGTAGGTAGGTAAACCATAGACAATTGTTAAAAATAAAATCTCGAGATGCTTGATAAGACGCTTGATATGACGGTGCGTCGGGCAGTTGGTATTATTCTAGGAATAACGCAAAAAGGGAGGAATAGAAATGCGATCTTACGTAGTTACAAGTAATTTATTTTTATATACGTGGGATTAGTCTTAAAACTAGTGTAAAACTTAATTAGACATAATAAATTTAATAAAACTAGATACGCAATTACTTAATTCTACTGTTAAAGTCTTTGTACTTAAAATTAGCGGTTCACTGGCTTATGTTGTGGGAGGAATTATGATTAGAGTCAGGCACTTCCCTTTTTTGGTGATGGATGTCCAGGGTCCAGTGGTTGCGTTGTATGTAGAGTCCTCGCGTTCGCACTACGTATTCGTGTACCTCCGGATCGGGAGTAGGTGCAACGCGGCGATAATCAGAGGCCTGGGCGGTCTCCGATGTTGATCTCCGAAGGGTGAAGATCAGTTACTTCATTCTGGGATGGAAGCGTAGAATTCGTAGAGCGTAGAGGACCTGGGCAGCCTCTCCAAGGAGCGAGAATAGGAACCTTCCTGGGCGGAAGGTTTCACTTGGCTGTGTGTCCTGGGCGGACTACTGCAACCGACTCTCTGTCCTCCGCGGACTCTGGCAATCGACTCTCTCCTAGAGCCCACTGTCCTTCTGTCTACCTGTCTACCTGTATTGTTCAGCGGTCGTTCCATCCGCGGCTCAATTCCCTTGAGGGGATTATCTTTTATTGACGTCCCATAAAGTTCCAACGGAATTGCGGGCTTTCCCAAAATAGCAATTAAGATTATATTATTTTAGTTACGATTTTTCCTAACAATAGGTTCGGCTAGCCTTTGTACTAAATTTATTTTATGGCCGGTCTAATCTGGGAATTCCTATTATTTAAAATGCCCATTTTAAATCTAAATATTTCGGTGAATTCGGTCAATTATTTTAGGTGTTTACAAAAGGCTATATCACGCTAATTATTTTTATAATCGTTGGGTTAGTCTTAAACTAAAGTTAATCTTAATTCCGTACAAAATATCATTACAATTAGAGAGTCAAGTACTCAATTCTACGTGAAGTTTTGATTCTTAAAATTAACTATTCACTTCGCTTAAATCTACGTAAAAGTTTATATTCTTAAAACTAGATGGTCACTTGGCTTAATTATACGGGAAAGTTGATTATTAAAACTAGAGATTCACTTGGCTTAATTATGCGGGAAATTCTTTGTTATCCTACGTAAAAGTATTTATCTTTAGGTGTTGATACTACGTGAAAGTATAGTATTCACTGGGTGACAGGGTGGAAGAATTATGATAAGAATTCAGAGGCACTTTCCTTTACTGATGGCTATCCAGGGTCCAGTGGCTGGTCTTCGAAGGTTTGATCTCCGAAGGGCGAAGATCGGTATCTTTCTGGGTGGAAGTGTAGGGTCGACTCGCGGTGCAGAGCCTAGGCGGTCTCTGCAGTAGATCTCCGAAGGGCGAAGATCAGTATCTTCCTGGGCGGAAGCTTGGGGTCGACGCGCGATGCAGAGCCTGGGCGGTCTCTACGGCAGATCTCCGAAGAGCGGAGACTTCCTTCTGGGGCGGAAGCGTCAAGCCAACTGCCTTCGTCCTGCGGCATGGGCGCCCTCTCCGAAGGGCGGAGATGGGACGACCTCCCAAGCGGGGGCTCTGAACTTAACTGCCTCGACAACCAGCTCCTCCTGTGGCTGGTTGTCATCTCTCTCGTCTTGACGACTCCCGCGGCCTGGGTTCCCTCTCCGAAGGGCGGAGATGGGGCAACCTCCCGAGCCGGGACTCTGAACTCCACTACCTCGACGACCAGCTCGTTCTGTGGCTGGTTGTCATCTGTCTCGTATCTCGACGACTCCCGCGGCCTGGATGCCCTCTCCGAAGGGCGGAGAAGGGGCAACCTTCCGAGCCGGGGTTCTGAACTCAACTGTCCTCGTCCCGCGGCATGGGCGCCCTCTCCGAAGGGCGGAGATGGGACAACCTCCCAAGTCGGGGCTCTGAACTCCACCGTCTCAACGACCAGCTCCTTCTGGTTGTTGGTTGTTATCTCTCGCCTTAGTTCCCTGACGCTAGTGTCGACCATTACCTAGTTCGACCACTAGAGTAGGCACGTTCCGCAATAATGCCATTAGAACTTGTCTCACGGTTTAGCAAGGTCGTGTGGCCCTCAACAGTCGGTTTATGACCCTATTGGCCGCCAGTTTATTATGGTCCTCGAATGTCCTTTGTTAAAATTATGCTGACGTTTTACAATAAAGGTAACTCTCTGAGTTTTATGGCGGGTTCCGTTCCGTCAATAATGAACGATGCTAGCCCATTGTTCATTTGTACAAGGCCTCTCTAGTCTGGGAAAAATTATTAAGAATTGTGTTTGCACATGTTTAGAAAATAAGTATGTCTGTGAATTCGGTCATTACTTATGGGTAATACCAAAGGATATGTCATTCTGTGTTTCATCGAAATATTCGTTTCAAAAACAATTAATTGATTATATTTCAAAATAATCACTTGCATAAGACAAAAATGGCCCTTTGTTCAAACGCTGCCCAAATCAAGAACAAGAATTGTGATAATTATCCATGTACTTATAAAAGATAAATATTATTATTATAAATCTCCAATAACAAGATATAATTTACAACGGGACATAAGTTGTGCATACATTTTTTCCCGTACTGAGAGCTAAAAAAAGTTGCCTTGATTATTTTATCTCCTAATTTAAATAAGGTATTTTCGATACGCTTAGGATGGGCTTAATCGAAAAATAATTTGGGATATAAAAAGTAAGTATTGATTAAAGCTCACTACCTGACTCACCATCACGCCGTTTCTCAGCAGGGATGGGCAGAGAGGACGGGCCACCAAACAGCTCGATCTTGGCATACACTTCTTATTCTGTTATTATGACTTCTGACAGTATTGCTGCTTTGTTAAATTACAAAAGAAAATAGTGTAATTTCTTTTGATTATTATAGGCATATGAAAATAAAAAACATTTCTTCGCTATTTTAAGCTATTGAGGGCGTGGCATATATTACATGTTCTAGACTCTTACCGTCAGTTCATTCATTTTTGTATGCGTAATGTGTATTTTTTCATATCATTCCTTATTTTATCAAGCAGAAAACTTACCGAGTTTCTTGGTGGTAGCTATTACTCTCGTAACGTTGTAATAGGGTACATGCAGTATATGTAATATAGTGTTTTCAATGCATTTAATATATGTAAAAAAAATAACTCAACTCGAATATCGTACTTAAGAACCTCAAAAAAATAATTTAATTAATTAATTCACTTTTAAAGTTGTATGAAAATTCAAATATCGATAACGAGACATGATTGGCTAGCGAAATTTGACGTCACAACGCGCTCACGAGTCCAACGTCAAGTAGTTTTTCCAAATCATTTAGTTGAGCATCCTAAACCCATTTGTTTGTATATAATATATATTTTAAATACATACTATCATGACAGACAGTAGTTTTCTACAAGGGCAGTCTGATAATTTGCCAAAAATCGACGCGATTATGATGGCAGTTTTCTTTTCGCAAATTGATTTTTTTAGTGCTGAAATGCGAGGCGTTAAAGTTTTACGGTAAGTAAATCATTATTTGATCAGTATGCAATGTTTCATGATGTATATTGGATTTTCAATGCGTTTTATATCTTATGCTAAATAAATCTAAAGTATGTACTTTTTTGACAGTTGTAAAACCTAACCATAATATGTTTGAAACTAACTTTCAGTATAGTATAATATTTAGGTCTGTGAAATAGTACAAATAAATATTGTGCCTTATAATGATGAATGTAATTATAATTTGCAGATCCTGCAGAGAGAGTTACGGAGACAGTGCCATCGGTTACGTCCAAGTGAAACGTATTGGTGCCATTTGCACTATGAAGGCCCTGGTTACTCCGGAGCACAGAGTCCGTACGAAGGCATATTCAGTAATTTTGGTATGCAACGAAGCAGAAGAAGTAATCGAGTCCTGCAAATGTGAAGATTGTCCGGCATCACAAGGTTGGTGAAAGAGAAGAGCCTTGTATTGTTGTTTGTTAAATAATTTGTGTCCCTCTTTTCAACATTACACTACTGCTATGATACTAATTATTGTTATTGTTTTAGGCGGTTGCAAACATGTGGCAACTTTATTATCGTGGTTGCACCGAAGAAGCGAAGAAAAACGTCCACTCAGTGTTACTGGAAGCGGTCTAAGATGGCTGCTATAGGAACCACAATGAAGTTTATAAAGGCGAGCGATTTAGGGAAAGCTGCTTCTGCTGCTCTGCCGCAGAGCGATGGATCTTTTTTAAAATCAGTAATAGACAGCAGCATCGAGCTTGGTGTACGAGATATTCAGCTGTTAAAATATTTTGTCGACCCAACGGTGATCGAAAATCTTTCCTTATATAATATGATTTGTAATTTTCTGTACAATGATGTGGGATCGACATCAGAAGATTTTTTTAAATATTGCCAACAAAATATGAACACCGTTGCCTGTCAAAGCGCAGCTCAGATGACTGTTGGGCAGTTAAACTGTCCATTGTGGCACAACTTGAGGTACGCTAGAATTACCGCATCTAAAGCCCATGAAGCTGCTCATTGTCAAACCATGGAAGGCTCACTCGTTGAGAGCATTCTAGGTGCTAAACTAGTAGAAACTAAGTTTCTTAGACGTGGCAGAGTTCTAGAGGCTGAAGTGTTGAAAGAACTGGAAGAAATACTTCAGATAAAGTTTGAGAAGTGCGGCCTGATTCTCTCTAATCAGCATCCTCTTTTTGGAGCTTCTCCAGATGCAATAGGAGAAAATTACATTGTAGAAGTGAAATGTCCAAGTAGCGATACAGCTTTAAGAAGATACTTCACGGTTGCCATGGACAAACCCTGTGATAAGTATATGGCTCAAATGCAATTGCAAATGCATTTTGCAAAAAAATACAAAGGTATGTATTGTGTAGCAAAGCCTGACTTTGAAAGTTCAAAAGAGGTTATTGTTATTGTCTGTTACGTAGAATATGATCAAAATTACTGTTAAGATTTAATGGACAAATGCTTAACATTTTGGTCCCAAGCTATTTATAAGAAACTTAAATTTACATAGCTACTTCTAGTGTTTAAATTAATCTTTTTTTATCCCATTTTGTATTTCCTGTAAGTGTTTCTTTAGTTCAATAAAAATTTAAAAAAAACATTTTCCACCAGTCTTTCCTTCACATCAAGTACATAAAGTTGTTAACCCATTGCATTGATTTTTCTCTCAGCCAATATTGTAAGACATATTGGGGTAACTTTCATTACCCACAGTAAGGAATACATTGCAATATCCATCATCAGTGCAGATGTACTAATCATATAACATCTGCCTTCACACGGGAGGGTCTCACACAAATTAAAACAACAGTTGGTTTAAATATTAATTTTAATGAGTAACCCTTGCAGGTTAATAAGACCACATACTACAATAATAATGTTTTCAATTATGGGAATGTGATTATGGTCAGTACTCGCATGCATTCTGAGCATTTGGAATTCTCTAATTCTACTTACGACGCGCTCTATGTGAATGCGCAATGCGGCAATTCTTTTGAACTGCTCGACTTCTTCACGGCTAGAATGAACGTTAGCAAAAACACTCGGTGGGCGAATCAGTTCGCAGTTCATCTGCTGCAAAATATGGGAAATATTTTTAAAACCCCTGTCCGCCATTACAGACATTCCAGGTCTCAGATGTGACAAATAACCACAGTCCTCTATAATTATTGCATCATACGCACGACCACCATAGCTACATGAAACATAGTTTACCAGACCATCTGGTGTACATGAAATTAGATATTTCAGTGTATTGCATCCTTTATACTCTGACCAACACATGGATTGGTGAATCGGATTTGAGGGCTTTTCTATTTGTATTTCTAGACTGTCTATTATGGACTGAACATTCCCATACCTAGCCCTGAAGGATATTGGTAGCTGAGCTCTTATTTTGGGTGTGGTTGGCCAAATTATGAGTTCCTGAAATAAAGTCGCTAACATTTTGATAGTCCTGGAGAAAATCCGTGTTACAGAGGAAGGCGACAAACCAAAGTGAAGCGCAAGAATGAATCATCTAACCTTATTTTATTAAGCGCAATTAATACATTAATTGTTTTTGTGTTTAATTCGTAGAACTCCATTTAATTTTTTTTTATTTTTTATTAATACATTAATTGTTTCTGTAGGTGCCTTGGCAACTACAATAGAAATGATGTGGTACATTTCCTTAGGGATTCCTAAACAGAGTCTAGGCTCTCTCTGTATGACAAGCATGAAAGATTTTATCATGGTCAAATTTACAAGTCCAGTATCAATCTTGGAGCCATCAAAAATGTTACTGTCCGAGTCTAATGCAGAGGGAGTATAGTCTGAATCATTGTCCTCAGAACTAGTGGACATAATATCTATATTTTTATGAGTAGGGCCACAGTAGCCACTTTTGGCAGAAACGGGCTTTGTGGGTGAGAATTTCAATGGTGAGCAAGCCGTGTCTGTCATTGTTGGCACGGTTGAAGTAGATTTGCTTCTGTAGGTAACATGACAGCGAATATCTGCTTGTACCGCCTTATCAACCATTTTACAATTGCTATCAGCAGCTTCTGGAAGGTTGAAAATGGCTGTTGAAGTGGAGGGCTCCGAAAGAAGATTAGCTGCTGTAGATGTTGAGGGCTCTGGGTCCGATGTTCCGTTCCTCATGGGCTCCCCCATTATCATTGCGTCTTTTATTAACTCGGCACGCAATCTTTTTTGTCCAGTTTGCCTTAGGCATGGTAAATCTTTTTTTTACATGCAAAAATATGTGGGATCACATCTTTTTGCATCCTGTTATTTGAACTTCCATATAATTTTCTAAATCCTCTTGGAGCTGTAAAAGCATAACAACAAAATTACTTATTTATTGTGAATTACAGTAATAGTTACCGAAAACATTTTACATGGAAGAAAATTACACTATTAAAATAATAACTTACATAAAATTACATACGTATAGGTGCAAAATATTGTTTTTAAATTTAACTATCTTTTGTACTGTAAAACGATTGTTAGAGATTACTTAACATATAACCTGAAATGACATTATGTATATGTTGAAATATAATATTGTAAAACTATGTAGTCTAATTCGTACCCAATATAAATCCACTACACTCATCAGGATGAATAAGGCTTTCCTTTAAAAAAATATTTTTGTGTAAAAATTTAAAAAACACTTTGAAATTTTCTACAAGGCTTAAAGTTGTTAAAAATACTACAATTAGTCTCAATTCCTGGCAGATTTTTGTTTTAGAATATACATTTCACATAAATGAATTTAGCTACTTACATTGAAATGATCTTCACAGCAAGAATGATGAGATTTAGCAGAATGTACACCATTTTTTTTAATGCACCTTTTCATCGCGTGACACCACTTTTTACGCATAATAACATCATTTGGGATATTTATAAATAGTTTGTTTGTTGTCAAACATGTTGTATTTGTACACTTTGGTACTATACAGTATTTATACACGGTATTTACGGACATTTTCTTCTAAAAACAAACGATCAACTGAAGACTGATTTCTGGATTAAGGCCATCCACCGGTCACCACAAAATTCATAATGGGGCGTATTTGGACTAGATCGCCCGTATCGTTTAACCAATTAGAAGAAAGGTCGCCGAAAAGACGTACCCGCCTCTTATAACGAAAATAACACAGTGGATACGCTTGGTAAAGTCGTGAAACATAAAATAACGAAATAATATATTTTTTGTTTTATTAATTTATTTTGTTTTAATATTATTTAAATACATAGAAAAACTCCAGTAAAGAACGACAATATTATCTAGTTTATTATTGTTATTAAAACATGTTTTTAACGTTTACGTTCAATATAACAGTATTGGAATATGATATAGATAAAAATGTAGAATTATCCCGTAATAGGCTTCAAAACAAATCCCCTTCAACTTCCAGTTCTGATAGTATGCCCATTCCCACCGTGCGCCTGTTTACTAACAATTTATGAGTTTTATTACAAAGAAGAAACTATGGGAACACAACTACATAATAAATAGATAGACATTTACTTTATTAGTTGCCTTATTTTGCCTTCTTTTTATTGGTTACTTCACTCTTTTTAAAAGTATTTATTAAGATTTTATTTATTTATACACATATTTTTACATTGATTTTAGTTATTTATCCAGTGTTTACCTAATTAGGCCATTAGGAACTTTCTTCTATCTCCTGAAAAGAAGATTTTTGATAAACAAATTGTAGCGGTGTCATGTTCTCTTTGTCACATTCGATCTGCAATTAAAACACATTTAATTAATTTTGTACACGTTTCGTAAAGTAACATTTTATTAAACAAGTTATGCACGTAATAAATTTTACATAAACAAATATTTTTTAATATGCTAATATTACCTACATATTAATAATTTTTTTTTAAGTACTGGTAAGTTTATTTAATTTTAAGATCTAAATAAATAATAACTCACCACAAGAGAATGGTTTTTAAAATCCGTGTCTTCTGTCTCATCTAATGAAGATATTCGTTTTTGATTGAAATTTTGTGGCGGTGCATTATTTTCTTTGTTACATTCGATCTGCAATTAAAACATGTTTCATTACTTTTGCACTTATTTGTTGTTACGTGTTGTTTTTGTTAAAAATGTATTATTATAAATGCACGTTCATCAAAAAATAAACGCTAAATCCATAAAAAGTAATTTACATTCAATTTTTATGAAAAATTAAAATAATTCAAGATAACCAAATAATTGACGATTTCATAATTTTTGTTATCGTGACCACTGTGCGGCGGTTTGGAATGCGCGCGAAGTGGAATGATTTTAAACTAAAATTGATACCCGCCGTCAAATAACAAAGACGATGTTTTGGGAAATTGCGTTACTCCAAACGTATTGACAAAGATACTTCATGGTTGTTTCAATATTGAAATGAGTATTATAATATAATACAATTTTAAAAGCGGGTAGGTAATATGTTCCAGCTTACCTGTACATTTTCATTGACAGTTAAAAGTTCTCCGGGAACTATCAGCGACTTCTTTACGAGTTGTTTTTTTACGGGTTGATATAGTTACCTGTAAAAAAAATACATTGATGAAATAAAAATTTATTCAAATTTTCTGAGAATATTTAAATGAACTATTTCTAGCAACGGTAATTATGTGTATGCCAATTTGGGCGTAAATAATAAATAAAGATGATTGGAACTTACCCAAACATTCCAGCGTTGACTTTTCTCTTCCTTAGTCCGCTGAGTGGACCCACTTTTTTATTTCCTTTGTTGCCCATTATACTATATCACTCGGGAATCTCAAAATCGATTGCGCGTAAACTATATTGATCTTAAAAAAGTAGCACGGAACGAAGCGACGCGAACTATAAAGACGTCTATTCGCCACCGAAGTTGGGCGTGAACTAACTCGGTATAGAAGTGGAACATTGAAATACGTCCTAACGTTCAGTAACTATAGAGTTGAAAATTGTATGAACCTCCGGGTACCTGTTCGATATTACGTAAGAAATATTTTATTAAAAACACGTATTTTATGTTATGCTGTTATATTTAGGGCTAAAATTCAAAATTTTTCACGGTCATCTAATGGGTAATAATTTTTTCTACATTACGCAATAAAACAAAACTAGATAAATTGTTGTTAAGTGGGAGATCCTGGATATCAAACCATTTTTACAGCCCTCACTCTTAATTTTTTTCTAGGCTTATAAAGAAACAAATATTAAAAAAATGTTCGGTTAAATTTGGGGCAAGGATGTGTTCCATTCACAGTAATTTACTGAAGAACCTAGAATAATTATAGGTAATCAAACTTTCAAAGCAAAAAAACACCATTTTCATGATTTTGACGATTGCGAAACAAGCGATCGCCTTAAACTAGCGCGACTATGGCAGCTGTCAAGATATGCGCGGTGACATCACAAGTCAAAACCGCGCGAAAGAAGGCGTTTTGGCCCTAATTTGAAATGTGATATTCAAAACGTTGTTGAAGGACTATTCCTAACATAAAAAAAAATCAGTTGAATATTCCAGTTTGTAATTTTTTTCTTTAATTTTTGGAAAAAAAAATTGTGATTGCACCCTATAGCATATTATTTTTGGTTATATCCGGGCGATTAATTCGAAAGAGCTGATATAGCATTTTGTAATCACCTAAAATAAATGACCGAATTCACCGAAATATTTAGATTTAAAATGTGCATTTTAAATAATAGGAATTCCCAGATTAGACCGGCCATAAAATGAATTTAGTACAAAGGCTAGCCGAACCTATTGTTAGGAAAATCGTAACTAAAATAATATAATCTTAATTGCTATTTTGGGAAAGTCCGCAATTCCTTTGGAATTTTATGGGACACAATAAACACCTCAAAGGAATTGAGCCGCCCGACGGAACAAAGGCCGCTGAACAATGCGGGTTAAAAGATAATACCTACAGGTAGACAGGTAGACAGAAGGACAGTGGGCTCTCGGAGACAGTCAGGTGCAGTCTTCCACCGAGGAAGCAGGAGTCGAGTGAAAGCTTCCACCGAGGAAGTACGAGTCGCGTGCAGTCTTCCACCCAGGACAGACGAGTCGGTTGCAGTAGTCCGCCCAGGACACACAGCCAAGTGAAACCTTCCGCCCAGGAAGGTTCCTATTCTCGCTCCTTTGAGAGGCCGCCCAGGTCCTCTGACGACGAGAGAATTCTACGCGTCCATCCCAGAAGGAAATAACTGATCTTCGCCCTTCGGAGATCAACATCGGAGACCGCCCAGGCCTCTGATTATCGCCGCGTTGCACCTACTCCCGATCCGGAGGTACATGAATACCTAGTGCGAACGCGAGGACTCTACATACAACGCAGCCACTGGACCCTGGACAGCCATCACCAAAAAGGGAAGTGCCTCTGACTCTAACGATAATTCCTCCCACAATGTCAGCCAGTGAACCTCTAATTTTAAGTACAAAGACTTTAACAGTAGAATTAAGTAATTGCCTAAGCCAGTGAACCTCTAATTTTAAGTACAAAAACTTTAACAGTAGAATTAAGTAATTGCCTAAGCCAGTGAACCTCTAATTTTAAGAATACAACTTTTTGTGTAGATTTAAGGAAGTAATTAGTTAATTTTAAGTACAAAGACTTTACAAGTAGATTTAAGTAATTGCCCCTCTAGTTTTATTGAATTTATTATGTCTAATTAAGATTTACTCTAGTTTTAAGACTAACCCCACGACTATCAAAATAAATTACTTGTAACTACCTAAGATCGCATTTCTGTTCCTCCCTTTTTGCGTTATTCCAAGAATAATACCAACTGCCCGACGCACCGTCATATCACAGCTTTTGATAGATTTCAAAACCCGTTCTTCGATTTGCATCTCTTCTTTTTTTATTTTGGTTGTCTATGAACTTTTTTGACGTTAACAGTTCATAGATAAGCTTATTGTGCTGGGAAGTGCGAAAATTTAACCTACATTATTTCTATTTCTGTACACTTTGATTATTTATAAAGTTCAAAATGCAGATCTTACTTAAAATAAATAAGCACGTTCTTCTACCATGTCACGAATCTTTAAGTGCATTGCTAACAGCCAAATTGCACCTGGATTCACCTTCATACTCCTGGAGAAATATCGATGAGCCAAAACGTTTCCTAAATCACAACAAAAAGATTTACCCGCCTCAAATGGAGGGAGAAGAAAGAAGACCGGCAGTAAGTTAACTTTAACAATTCAGACACGTTCTTAATATGTATAGATTATTGAAATAACACTTCGTTTTAACTGAATTACAACAAGAAATAAGTTAATTTAAGTTTAACGTATCTATTCGACGGTTCCGACGAATAATGTCGGATGTGTAATTTGATAATTTGCGTAAGAGCTGTAGTAGTTGTAATGAAATATTTAGGGTTTTATGCAAAATATAAAAAAAAACACTATTTCTTTATCTCAAATATAACAAAAATGTGGACGTGAAAATCTAAACACAGAAACGAAACTTTAAACAGCTCCAATAAGTTGATACCATTTGCACATCCGACATTGTATGTTGGGACCATCGATTTGATCTTTAAAACGATAATATTTATTTTTGCATTGCATTTACATATTATAATATTTCCGTTAATTACAAAAGGATAGGGATAAAAGCTATGTATTCGTCTCATTATGTAGGTGAATAAGAGGAGAGCCTACTCTCATGTGGGCTTCTCGTTAACGATACGGAAAACAAAATAAGTAGATAATTTGGGTATCACTACCTACTGCGAAAATGGTACAGTATACAGTGGCCTTTTAACTCATCCGCCCTTTTCAAAGGTACGCAAATGTTATTTTCCAACTTTGAGTTGGATACCAGCATATAAACAGTGGGAAGAACAATGTTTATATAATTTACACTAATTTACTTTCCAAGCTAACTTTTGCTCCGCATGTGTAATAAAATCCACTTTAGGACTAGTAACTTATGTTATTCATAAAACAATATTTGTTTTCTTTTTCAGTTTGTGTGCCACCAAAAAACCAACATCAGGTATAGCCCCAAGAAAATGTGGTATGTGGCTGCCTTCGTTCGCGGTATGGCGGTTGATGAAGCCATTAAACAGTTGAGTTTTGTTTTGAAGAAAGGTGCCGCCGCTGTAAAGGAAACCATCTTGGAAGCTCAAGAATTAGCAGTTACTAAACATAATGTGGAATTCAAAAGTAACTTGTGGGTTGGTAAGTTATCATTTTGTGATATTTATTTTGAGCCAGAATTTGTGATTTTTCTTACTGCAAGCAGTGGGAACAAAGCATCAGATTCCATACTAAATTAGTGTGGATAATTTAGAATCTCGCCAAAAGAATCTCACAGTGATTGACACATTATAAAATAGACTTTGAAGTTTTTTTTCTCCACTAATGTTTATGGATATATAAACACGAATCAAGATAATATTGTTGGGCCAATGCCAAAGTCGCTAATCTCCAAAGGCATCATTTCGAGATACTGACGTTTGAGGTTTTTTAACTGGTATCAAAAATCGATTTATGTTAATATTCATCAAATCTATCTATATCGGATGTCCAAATCATAATACGTATTTAGGAAAATGGCAGAAATGCTCCTACGTAATCACATGCAAAAAGTCAATGTGACATATTTCTGCAATTCAAATGACGTCAATGGCAGTTGTTGACGTCACTATTTCTGGGACATACACCAGTGACGTCAACTAAATCATCAAAAGTCATAATTGATGTGTTTCTACTAATCTCAATGACGTCAATCAATTGTTTCATTGAGAAAAATCATATAAATAGAGAAGTTATTTTAATAAACGATCATTGTGAAAAAGTTATTAGGCCTTTATTGACCTATATTTTATACCTCTACAAAATCCCTGCTGACAGATTAATGTGTCGATGTGTACCGGTGTTCCATCCGAAATATAGTATTTGTATGTTTGTACACTGTGGATTTGAATGGATGTGAATCTGGTTTAGTAACTTTAAACCTCAATATCTCAAGGTGATGTTTTTGCAGATTCGACTTTGGCATTGGCCCGACGACATGTGTATTACATTTTGAAAATATCAATTAAAATGTTATCTAGTATTTAGAGCTCTAAGTAATTGATCTGTGGCAATTTATCAGAATTCAACAAAACAGTTTTTCTAAGTTGTTTGTAGTATCCATGTAAGTTGGAGATGTGACATTTTTGATGGATGTTCTTTTAAAAGAATGCTATCAACAGCTGTAGCGCTTTACTCGGAGAGTTTTTTTCTTTCGTATGGTTGGGGGTTCAGAGGGGGACATCTAGGTCTGTGAGCCAGTCTAGGGCCTCAAGAGTTGCCCTGTGGACCTCATCAATCCCGCCAGGGAATGAGTGGAGCAAGCATTTATTGACAACATGTGGTCTGTACCGCACCGCATTCACACATTGCCAACTTAAGGCCCCACCTATGCATCATGTGGGCTCAATGCCTGTGGGAGCACCTTATTCTATTGATGGAGGACCAGAGTGTACAAAGGCAGTGAGAACCCAGGCCGTCTCAGTGAGGTCATGTATGAGATAGACATTTCTAGAGTCGATTGCCACTCAAACAGTATGATTGTGAGTGTGCGAATATGCAAAAAAAAAAAACATCCACCGGAATATGAATTGCGGCTCATCCGTTTTGATTAGTGGAAGTGTAAGAACTCATGGTACATGCACTTTGGAGAGTGCACCGTAGTGTTACTAATCTTTAGTTTCGTCCATATTAGAAACTAATCTTCTCATTTTTATTTCAGCTGAATCTTTGTGCAGCAAGGGAATGATGATAAAGGGACTCCGCAGGCACGCTAGGGGACGAATGGGTGAAATCCGATACATTTATTCTCACTATTTCGTCAGACTAGAAGAAGGTCCTCCGCCGAAAAACTTCAACAAAGAAACCCTTCAGACACCACAAGAACAGCTGGATTCTTGGCTAGAACAAATGAGGAAGAGAAAAGTTATTGGATCATTGTAATTTAATATCAAACTCATTATATTTTTAAAATTTTCTTAGTTATAGAATAAAATTTGTTTTAAAATGTAATTTTAGTTTTTATTTATTTAAATACTCCAATTTTATTATTTTGTGAAATTACTGCCAACCATTTTGATTTTAATAAAATACAAATACTGGGATCTGCATGGATCATGGAGATCTTAACCTTCCTGTTGTCAATGGGGGTAATCAGAATCTCTGAAATTACTATCTTCCATGTATCAGCTTAACACGTCGACTGCTGACAATGCGGCTCACGCGTTCACACAAAATGAATATGTGAAGTGTCTCTGGCTCATTTGACTCTCATTTATAAAGCACGGTTCACACAGGACAGGTCAACACTCATATTTTACGACTATTAATTTATTTTAGGTTAATGGTACTTTAAAAAAAATTCAGTTCTTAAAGGTAAAATATTTCAGCAGCGAATGTGTTAAATAGTGAATTTATTGCATTTGTATTTTTTGTACTCCCGCAAAACCTACATATATGAGTTATTTTATCTCATTCATGAACATGATATGACAACATTACATGTTATTATACCTAATTTGTTATAAAAATACTGTCAATACATTTAGTATGTAGTGCCAAAAACCTTGCAAACTCATCGTAGGTTTCGAAAAATACGTCTTATTTGTCATTCACGGTATTCAGATAGCAGGTCGCTCTCCCAACGGGCAAATGCAGGTGCAAATTTGAATGACTCACTCGACAACACAATATGGTGAGGTGACTTCCCAGAGTGCGAGATAATAAAATGCATGGGGAATCTCAGTGACCCCTCATAACACAGATTTCGTTCTGTATTTTGGCATGTCGAATGTTATAATTGATATTGACATCAGATGGAAGTGAATTATTCCTAGATCATAATAATATGCACCGCTTAGGGAAATAGATAGTAAAATACTGAATCCACAATTAAATATTATTTATTCATAAACTACGCTAATACAAAACACAAGTCTTCATTGATAACGTTTCTGAACTTCGGGTGGAATATAATTTTCTTCTGCAGCCTTGGAAACCTTCTTCTTTCCAAACCACCGCTTAGGATAAAATATTTTGTTGTTATCTATCTTCAATTCGAACTTCTCCTCATTATCAAAGAACCAGATTTTTTCATCGATAAGCTGCAACTCATCAAGCTTGATCTTCTTCTCCTTCAAAATCTGGGCATCCTCCAATTTCTTCAATTGTTCTGTTAACAATGATTCTCTTAATGTGTCCCAGCTTCCAAACAACTGAAAAAATACAAATAAGCATAGCAAAATTTTTCAATTGCAAAATGCATAGAAATTTGCATACTTTGAGAAGAGTCTTGTTAGCCAAATAATAACTGTTATAAATATCTAGCCTTTTAATTCCAAACTTTATATTATTCAGAGGCTTAATTTAGGGGAGGTTCTTTATAAAAATGACTAGTGACTTTTTAATAATATATTTGATTTTATTGACAATATTGTTAGAAATAAAATTCTACCGACTGAAATTATTTATTCCAAATATACCCGATGCCCCGACAGAAACAGAATTTAAGTTAATTATTGTTGACTGGTTTATAGTAAGAGAGAGAGAATATAAAGTGCAATGCCTTTTATAAGAGAATTTGTCCTAGTGTCGGGGTGAGGTTCTATACTAGGGCGATAATCGATACCAGGGCTGCCATCTATGCTTTTATTCTACAAGGTATTTCTGTTTTTACAAAACTTAGCTAAGGAAGTTTTAACAATAACATTGCATTCGCACAAATCAGAATAAAGAAATTCTTGCTTGTGTAGTGGTGTACTGGATGGACCAAACAATTATTATTTACCGTTTCAACGCTTGACATTTCGAGAACTAATAATTTTATTTTAACTATGGTTTTTTTTATTTCATTTTGGTTTTATTTATTATGCCCTTCCGGTAAACATTTATTTCCTGACACTATTCTCCGAACATATCAGATAGAAATGCCAGTTGATTTGGCAACTAGTTGTGCTAGAATAGAAACTGTAATAATTTTTTTCCTATTCAAAGTACATATAAAGGTAATATAAAAAAAACTTCCTTTGTTTTGGTTACCGACAGATTTTATTTTTGATACCATTTTAAAAATCACAACAACTTAACCGAGAGAAATAACTACCTAGACTTAATTAAAGTACAATGACAATATACGAAGATTACGACAAATGTCATTAAGCACCCATTATTGTAGAGCTGCTGTGGGGTAAGAGGGGACTGTGGTCAGATGTTCCAAACTAGTTTGAACCAGTTTGATGGGTGCGATTTGCACAGCTGTAGGTTTATTAGAAAACTTATCTAAAAGTGATTTGAGTTTCCATGGCTCTTGCTCATTTAAAGGGCGAAACAGTTTGGCTTGTTTGCTGAAAGGTTAAAATGTCAAACAAAGATGTGCGTGAGCATTCATCTTGGGAAATGAAAATGTTAGGTAGGTACTATAAATCTACATAGGTGGCAATGAAATAATGTTTACCTGGCTGTGACGCTGTATGTTCTCTGCTTCTGATTTACTTATTGCAATTTTGATGTTTTCAATGAGTGTTTCCTCCACAGATTTAGGTTGATCCATGCATTTTGTGTTTTCCAAATCTGCTAGCATTTCAGTGCATACTTGAAATATCTCAGGATCGTCCTTGATGTGAGCTACCTCCATAGCATCTTTGAAGATCTTGAGGAAGTCTTTTAAAAGCATATTTTTATCCTTGATAATTTTAGACACCTGCTTCATTTTGTCGACTTTTTTGTAATATAGCCATCCGATAAGTTTACAGTTTAAGCTGAAGGCATCGGTGTTGTTTTTAGTTAATGCAACCAAAGTTTTACCAGCTAATAATTTCAAATCAGTCAAGTTAAAATGGTCATCAAAGAAAGGGTTTCTAATAAAGCCAACCCTCACTTTGACTTCCTCTTCCTTCTTTTTCTTTTTGGTCGGAGCAGCCTCAACCACAGTCTCTACCTTAATCTCCGCTACCGCCTCCGGTTGAATGGTACTTAAATATTTGAGACAAGCATACATACACAAACTTTCTGTAATTTTGTTGTTCTCAAAATCTTCTTGAAGCATGAAGAAGCTAGCTACTTTAGCAGCTGAAGAGAAATTACCAATTTTAATCAATTCATCCAGTAGTATATTGCCAGTAAACTCGTCAAGGAAAAGCCCATAGTTCAACCTGTCATCTAAAATTTCAATGAGTTGGTCGTATTGGCCATTGTCCATGAAACAGCGAATTGCTGTGTATTGAGTAGACTGCAGAGTGTTTCCAGTTTCCATAGTGAGGCGAAGTTTGTGCAAGATGTCCCTCAGTTCGCTCAAATAGTTATCGTCGGAAATAGCATTCACAAATATATCGATGTCAATCGCACTCACCAGGTCATTGCGGGAGAATCTTTGGTCTATATTGATATACAACTCTTCTATTCGAACTTTCTGTAAAATCGGCAAATTCAGTCGGTTATTCCAAGCTTCGGTACATTTATATGCCTCTGAAAGGAAAGTTCTTGTGTTCTTTGCATGGGTACTTTTGACAGCATTGTTACAACAATGGGCGAATAACCTCAACATTGTTAACAAATCAAACTAGGGCGATATTAATATAAGGTAATTGTTTTATTTGGACGTGAACTAGTAAACGAAAATACATAACCCCAAAAAGTCAATCCTTCGAACCATGAACAATAATGTTTTCAAAGAAAATCAAAATCATAGAAAAATTACGAATTTGGCAAAAAATTATATGTCATACAAAATCAACCAAATAACATTAGGGACATTGATATATCCTTGATAAAACGCTAATTAATGCAGTGGGTTATAATTATAGGAATAACGCAAAAAGGTTAGGAACTGAAAAGCAATTTAGGTATTTACTATAAGGCATTTATTTTTCTAATCGTGGGGCTAGTCTTAAGCTAAAGTTAATCTTAATTAAGTATAAAATATCATTAAAATTAGAGTCAAGTAATTAATTCTACGGTTCTTAAAATTAACTATTCACTTCGCTTAAATCTACGTAAAAATTTGTATTCTTAAAACTAGATATTCACTGGGCTTAATTATATGGGAAAGTTGATTCTTAAAACTAGAGATTCACTGGGCTTGATTATACGGGAAAGTTGAATTATCATGATAGTTCAGAGGCACTTCCCTTTACTGATGGCTTATCCAGGGTCCAGTGGATGGTCTTCCAAGGTTTGATCTCTGAAGGGTGAAGATCAGTATCTTCCTGGGTGGAAGCGGGAGTCGAGTCGACCCCCCCGCTTCCACTCAGGAAGTTATTGATCTTTGCCCTTTGGAGATCAAACCCCGGAGACCGCCCAGGCCTCTGATTATTGCCGCATTTGTACCTACTCCCGATCCGGAGGTACGTTGATACCTAGTGCGAACGCGAGAACTCTGCATACCCAGCCGCTCTCTGGACCCTGTATAGCCATCAGTAAAGGGAAGTGACTCTGAACTCTCATACCATATAATTCTCCCACCCTGTCACCCTGTGAATACTAACTAAAATTTCCCGTATAATTAAGCCAAGTGAATATCTAACTTTAAGAATAAATTTTCCCGTTTAATTAAGCCAAGTGAATCTTTAGCTTTAAGAATCAACTTCCCGTATAATTAAGCCAAGTGAATCTCCAGTTTTAAGAATACAAACTTTTACGTAGATTTAAGCGAAGTTAATAGTTAATTTTAAGTACAAAGACTTTACAAGTAGATTTAAGTACTTGGCCATCTACTTTTATTGAAATTTTGTGTCTAAATAAGATTAAATTTAGTTTAAGACTAACCCCACGATTATCAAAATAAATGACTTGTTGTAAATACCTAAATTGCTTTTCAGTTCCTAACCTTTTTGCGTTATTCCTAGAATAATAACCCACTGCATTAATTAGCGTCTTATCAACATGGTAGTGGTATATCCATATCGTCGCTGCATTTATAATATAGCTTATGTGCCGTTTTGTACATTCTGAGATGATCGAGAAAAACTGCTTTAAAAAAGTAATTGCAGACTAGATTTGAAAAATATTAATTATAATTATTAGGCAAACTTTCCAGCTAAACAAATCTATTCTTTTTAGTAAAACTAGTCCCTGCAATTATTTTTTAAAGCAGTTTTTTAGATCATCTCAGAATGTACGAAACGGCACATAAGCTATATTATATATGCAGCGACGATATATCTATGGCTAGGGAGTTTTAATTTTTTTTACCTGGCAATGCTGCTCGGTTGTGTCAAAAAAATGTCAGTAAATGAGTAAAATACTGAAATGTCAACATGACAAATAATTAGTTGGACTTTTAGAATTCTTTAGTCATTAGCATTATTTAAAACTTTACAAGTACAATAGACATAATATTTGCTGAATACTTTGATCAAATTTATATTTTTTGTGCAATAAATCACAGTTTTATACATAATGGAGGAGGTAGATAATATAATTTTACAAACCCTGCATCAGCTAGGAATGTAAGTATATGCCGATGATTTACAAATTTATTTCTCATTATTCTCGTCCTATATTTTCATAATTATCTCTAGTGCATTAAAAGATTATTAGTAATCATCACTGCCCAAAAAGCTTAAATTTTTCCATTAAATTTTTTTGATTCTAGGATATTCCCAGAAGATGTGACTACTCTGAAAGAATTTCCGGAGAAGTATGTTCTTCTCTCGACTATAAAATGCTTAGAAGTGATACTGGGAAATAAAGATGAATGGGAGGTGCCCGAAGAAACATCCCAGAAGATCGTTATTGCGAATGAAATCATAATGCATTGCAAAGTAAGTGCCTCATTTTAAGTTCTTGGTGATCCATTATTGAGAAATAATGAATATTTAACTATTAGAATTTCTAGGTGCAATCACAGTTTTGCTATTCAGTTAAATATTCCAAACCTCCAGCGCATACCTCTTATATACGTTGAAATAAATTGTATGACTATCCTAAAGAGTGCTGCACAAGCTTGACTAAAAAACTAACTTTATTTATTGAAACAGCCGCCCGTAGATTGCTAAGTAATACAAGAACATTACTTATTCCGGTTCTATGGTAATTCAACACACGCATGAATCAGCACACTTTTAAGTTATATAAAGTCATAAGTACGAAAAAAAAAAACTGTCCTGAAAACCTAACCTAATTAATAATGTATTATATTAATTAGATTAGGTTTTATTATTATCGTATTTATTTTTTAATTTAAAAAAAGGGTTAATTAGGTTAGGTTATGTTTTCGGGCTTATTCATCACTTATTCCATATTTCAGTTATATAATAATTTGCATGCCTTCATTTTCTTTCAGAAATTAGGATTCAAAGGAAAATTGGGGTATGAATTGCTTCTTTATCCAAACGAAACAGACACCAGAAAAATTCTTACCTTCTTGATCAACAAACTGCCAAAGGAAGCTGATAAAGCCTATATGTATATTATGAGAGACGAGTTCTCGTTGCTCATGCAAAACATTTGCCAGAAAGTTTCTGAAGACCTGGATCTCCCTTGGGCTCCCCCGTACTGTAGTATGAGGAGTTTTAATGTACAACCCAATGGATTGTGGACCAAGTCCGGATGTCGCCACGTTCACCCAATAGATAGCATTCCATTTAAAGTAGACAAAAATGACGATAATATTACTGAAGGTATGTATTCCATTGACGGCCTCCATTGTCGAGGGGTAAGGTTCGACTACGAATCCGAAGGTCGCGGTATACCAGACGTGACTATCAAAGTTCGTAATACCCTCCGTTTGCATAACATCAACCAGTACATAACTCAGTAGGTGGTACGACTAGATACGAAATCAACTACTGAGTTCGTGCAGTTTCGAACGAGAGACGACTCGATACGTTCTCGATCGAGCTGGCATGTAGTACTGGTCAGGCTCATAACAGACGACCTGACCACAAACGAGAGAGAGAGAGAGAAGCGACTAGATACGCGTCTCTGTCTTGTTTGTTTGTCTGCACAAATAATTAATTGTGCAACGCCCGACTTTAATTTTAACCTGATAGAAGCGACTAGATACGCATCCCTATCTTGTTATGTTTGCACAAAAGAGGATTTGTGCAAACGCCCCATTTCAGTACATATTGGCTTTCGACAAGCGTAGTTCCGGGGTTTTCGAAGAAGTGATGATGACAGTGCACGTCATCGTTTTCTTTTTCCTACGCCCCTGAACCTCGTTTTCGTCCCGAGACGCTACTGGGTGCTAACGGGACATTTCTCCGACCCCCGCCACCCCTACGGTCGCTCCCGGCGACGGTCCCGAAACAGAGCGGGCTCTCATTGGTCGAGCCCCTCTGATCCACAAAAACCTTTCAAAATTATTGTTCTACCAAAATTGTCTGTCTTTGTAAGCGATTCCTGCGGCCGCGGTGACTGATCTAAATAAACGATATTTTCTGATCTGTTCATTAGCGCCCGCGTAATCGAGTAAACTTACTTATTTTATGTTTGTACAATGCATTTTTTGTAAATTGACGGCAAAGTATTACCTGTCCTACTTTGACCCCCATGACATACTTTGTAATAATTTTGGTTGCTTTAATAAAAAATAGGTGAAGATTGCAATAGGCTCAATTCAAGCAGAAGGTCGTGATTGACATCCTAATTTTTTGATCAAGTCGATCCAAGATTGACAGAGTTTACGGCAGCTCGCGAAATATTCACGAGTTCAAACTGCCCGATTCGCCGCACGGTATCGCACCGAAGTACTTGAACGATGCGTACAATTCTAAAATTCAGAGTATTCTCACGGATTCAACACGCCTTCTACCTACTTCGCCTGCATCTTCACCCGGCCTGAAAACCGACCGTGACTTTCTCTTCGCCCTCACCACCTCTTTGCAAGAAATCGTTTGCCTTTTTCAAGGCATCTCCCCCTTCCTTCCTACCCTGCTCTGAAGCGTCGAAGTGGCCAGCCTGATCTTCTTCTTCTAAAAACGTGCGCAAGAGTTTACAGATCTTGTACCGTACATGGTCCTTCTTGAGCCAGGATCTACTTCACGCCTTCACGACTACTAGTGACGTCTTCTCGCCTTCACGCCTTCAGTGACGTCTGCACGCCTTCACGCCTTCAGTGACGTCTGCACGCCTTCTCGCCTTCAGTGACGTCTGCACGCCTTCTCGCCTTCAGTGACGTCTGCACGCCTTCTCGCCTTCAGTGACGTCTGCACGCCTTCTCGCCTTCAGTGACGTCTGCACGCCTTCTCGACTACAAGCGACGTCTGTACGTCTTCGTGCCTTGTACGTGCCGAGATGCCTGCACGTCGCAGCCGTCGAGGGGCCTCGAGCTCGGAGTCTCAGCCCGAGTCCACCGCTGTGCCCGCCGCTGTGCCCGCCGCTGTGCCCGCTGCTGTGCTCGCCGCCGCGCCCGCCGCTGCGATCGCCGCCGCGCCGCCTGCCGCCGCGTGGCCTGCCGCCACGTGGCTTGCCGCCGGGCCGTCTGCCGCTGCCCCACCCCCTCCTGCGCCCGCCCCTGCGCCCGACGCTGCTCCCGCCGGTGCGCTCGGCGCTGCGCTCGGACCTGCGCCCGGCGCTGCGCTCGGCCCTGCGCTCGGACCTGCGCTCGGACCTGCGCTCGGACCTGCGCTCGGACCTGCGCTCGGACCTGCGCCCGGCGCTGCGCTCGGCCCTGCGCTCGGACCTGCGCTCGGCCCTGCGCTCGGACCTGCGCTCGGACCTGCGCTCGGACCTGCGCTCGGACCTGCGCTCGGACCTGCGCTCGGCGCTGCGCTCGGCGCTGCGCTCGGCCCGGCGCCCGGCACTGCGCTCGGCGCTGCGCTCGGTGCCGCGCCCACACCCACCACTGCGCAGTCCTCCGATGCTGAGAACAACTCCTCCACCACAGAGGACACCGTGAGACAGCTACAACGGGAGATGCGCGCCTTGAGGGAGCAGCATGCCAAGCAGCTCGCCGCGCTATTGTCGGCCATGCAGCCCGCCAAGCAGGACGTCCCCGCAGCTGTGCAGCCAATTCCCGAGCCGGTGCGAGTACAGATGACTGACGCAGAGGCGCGTGCTGTGCGAGCCCCGGCTGAGGGGTACCCCCTCCCCGCTGCAACGTTCGGCCCCGCTGTGCTCCCTTGCCCCGCAGCGCCGGCCGGACGCTACGCCGAGCCACTGCCGTATGCCGAGCCGCTGCCGTACGCCGAGCCGCTGCCGTACGCCGAGCCACGAGCCCGCCCACTCTACGCGCAGCCCTATGCAGAGCCGTCTACCTCGCAGTTGCACGCGGGGTCCCAGCCCGTCAACATCGGGCACCTGCATCCCAGCTACTCGCCGCTGTTCCCGCCGCAGCCTACCGCCGACGAGACTGCCCGGCATACCAGAGAGTGGGTCCAGCAGGGCGAGGACCCTACCGTGGCACGGATCGGCGCTATGATTGCCGAGGCGATCCGATCGACACGCGTACCAGAGAGCCCCCGCCCGTCCGTCGAGGAGGATGTCCGGATGACTGCCCTCATTGCTCGACAATCTACAGCCAAGGACCTCCCCACGTTCTCCGGGGACCCCCTCGAGTGGCCTGCCTGGATAGCGCAGTACCACCAGTCGACCAACACCTGCAGACTGACACCCAGCGAGAACCTCATCAGACTGCAGCGCGCGCTGAAAGGCAGGGCCCGGGAGGCCGTCTACTCCCTCCTGCTGGACCCCGAACAGGTCCCAGAGATCCTGGCCACCCTCGAGACGCGGTACGGTGGCTCAGGATCCATCGCCAACCTTATGCTAAATAAGGTGAAGAAGCTGCCGCACCTGTCAGCGGAAGCTTCACTCGAGGAGATCGCCGACTTCTCTGGGACGGTCCAGAACTGGGTGGCCTCCCTGCGAGACTTGAGGACGGAGGGCTACCTCACCAACCCCGCCCTACTAGCCGACGTCACCGCCAAGATGCCCTGCACCCTGAGGATGTCCTGGCTGCTCGAGTTGCGCCAGCTAGGCCAATCCACCCCGGCCACACTACTGCAGCTCTCAATGTTCCTGCGAAGCGTCGCGAAAGTGATCCCGATTAGCGGCATGCTCGACCCGGTTCGACCGAATCGAGGGCGCCGCGAACAAGTGTTAGTGAACGCGGCGGCCGCGCCCCCGACGAGCGCGGCTACGCCCTGACCCAGGAAGCGTGCCGCGACCGACTCTGCCCACCGGTCTTCAGCCGGGAAAAGGGCGACAGTGCGAAGTGACAATTGTGCGCAGTGCAATAAGTTCCACGCCATTCGGGATTGTGCGGTATTCGCCGGGAAATCTGTCGCCCTCCGCTGGGAGACCGTGCGCGCGAGTAACTTGTGCCGAAAGTGCCTCGGTCGACACCACTCGAGGGAGTGTAAAGTGAAAGTGTGGTGCGGGGTGGGGGAGTGCCGGCATCCCCACCATCGGTTGCTCCATGAAGTGCGAAAACGGAGCCGGTTGTGGGTGAAGTAAACTTATGACGCCGAAATACAGACGATAGCGTACTGCTGAAAATTGTGCCGGTTGTGCTTCGCGGGCCCGCAGGGAGTGAAGTGTCAGTGTTCGCGCTGTTAGATGAGGGCTCTACCGTGACCCTTGTCGACGCCGAGATCGCGATGTTGACCGGTGCAAGCGGTCCGGTCCGTGCCGTACGGCTTCACGGAGCAAAGGGCATGTGCACCTCCGACGCCCGCTCCCGACGCGTGAAGCTGACCATCAGAGGCGCCGGGTTGAACACGACCTTCTCCATCACCGCGAGCACCATAGCCGAGCTGAACCTGCCGGAGCAGCAAGTGCCAGGACGACGCATCACCCCGAAGCTCTTGATCGGGCAGGACAACGCCCACCTGATTGTATCAAGAGAGGTCCGTGAGGACAACACTTCGCGCATAGTGTCGAGGACCGCTTTAGGGTGGATCGCTCACGGGGGAACAAACCCTGGCGCTGACGGCCCAGCCACTACTCTGGCCCTGCAATCAGAGACCGCCGCGGACGCTCGCTTGAGGGAGTTGGTGAGGACAAACTTCACCATCGACTCCCTCGGCGTTACATCAGCAGCACGGGTCAATGCTCAAGACGCAAGGGCACTAGCGATGATGGGAGAGACCACCCGACCCCTCGCTACCGGGAGGTGGGAAACCGGACTCCTGTGGAAAGACCCGACAACAGTGCTACCCGACAACCGGCAGTGCGCGCTGAAGCGGCTACAATCTCTCGACAAGAAGCTGGCGGCGGACCCCACCCTGGCGGCCGCGTACGCCGACAAGATGTCACAACTTGTCGCCAAAGGCTACGCCAGGAAGCTTCCAACCCACGAGGCATCATTACCCGCCCCGCGAAAGTGGTACCTTCCTCACTTCGCGGTGACAAATCCCAACAAGCCGGGGAAAATCAGAATCGTCTTTGATGCCGCCAGCCGATGCCGAGGGACGTCTCTGAATGACCAGCTGATGACCGGCCCTGACTTGCTGTCCTCACTCCTGGGGAACCTCCTTCGCTTCCGAGAGGGAAATGTGGCCATCGCTGCAGATATACAAGAGATGTTCCTGCGCATCCACATCAGGAGAGAGGACCAACCCTCCCAGCTGTACCTCTGGAGGTTGCCTGGCACACGGGACCCAGAGACGTACCAGTTGACATCTATGATGTTCGGGGCGACATGTTCCCCCAGCAGTGCCCAGTACGTGCGAGACAGAGTGGCCGGGCAATACGAAACCGAGCACCCCGCCGCCGCAGCAGCCGTTCGTTCCAAATTCTATATGGACGACTATTTGGACGCCGTGGATAACGTACACGAGGCTGCCGCACTGGTCCAGAGCGTGAAGGCCCTCCTTGCACAGGGAGGGTTCAACCTGACCAACTGGGCCTCCAACAGCCCGGCCGCTATAGCACAGATTCTCCCCGGTGAACGAGCAACCGCCGCAGTGCAGATCAACAGCGGAACCACGGGGACGGAGCGCGTACTGGGACTGGTCTGGGACCCGTCGACTGACCGATTTCTTTACACCTTTCTCGACGCGGTCAGCCCCCAAGAAGCCACACGGCCTACGAAGAGGCAGCTCCTATCTATCATCATGAAAATCTTTGACCCGGTGGGTTTCGTCGCCTGCCTCACTATACGGTCGAAGATTTTACTGCAAGCCGTGTGGCGCTCGAGCATCAGCTGGGACGACCCCATCACCCCTGAGCATGCCGAGCGATGGAGGGACTGGATGAGTCTGCTGAGGGAAAGCAGCGTGTCCATCCCGAGACGGTCACTCCGACACAAGCTGAGCAACGTTACACTGCACCTCTTCAGTGACGCGTCCGAACAAGCCTGCTGCGCCGTCGCCTACTTCGTTGAGGAAGTGCAAGGCGCGCCACGAGCCACCTTCATCGCAAGCAAGTGCAAAGTGGCGCCACTCAAACCCCTATCAATTCCCCGCCTCGAGCTGCAGGCCGCGCTCATGGCGGCTAGACTGGCCAAGACTATTAAATCTGAAAGTCAGGCACGAATATGCAGAACCGTCTTCTGGACCGACTCGACCACTGTGCTGTGTTGGCTACGCACCGACCCACGGACATATTCCGCCTTTGTGGCGAATCGGTTGGGCGAGATCGACGAACTCACCAACATAGCTGACTGGAGGTGGGTTCCAACCAAACAAAACCCCGCTGACATCGGCACCCGAGACTTGGCACTACCCGACCTGTCCCTGCAAGGAGAATGGTTCTGCGGACCTGCTTTCATCACGAAACCTGACGAGGACTGGCCCGAAGAGCGCGCCCTCACCACGAAGCCCGATGACTCGATCCTGGAGACTAGACCCCAATATGTCGGCCTCATATCCACGGCCGGGGAGGCCCTGCCCGCTATCGAGAGATTTTCCTCATGGTACCGCCTCATCCGCGCCACAGCATGGATACTGCGCTTCATAAGGCGTTGCCGGATGGGGTCGGGCCGACCTACCGAAGGCCCGCTACGAGCCGAGGAGCTCAAGGAGGCTGAACGCAGATGGGTGATCAGGTCCCAAGAGAATGCCTTCACCCCCGATCTTCACAACATACAGCACGGCCAGGCGCTGCCTGCCGCTAGCCGCCTAAACAGCCTGACGCCTTTCCTCGGCCCAGACGGAGTCATGCGGATGCGCTCCCGTTTGCAAGCAGTAACCGGAGCCACGAGCGTAGCCAAGACTCCGATCATCCTAGATGGCGATGACCCTTATACTCGGCTGCTGATCCGACACTACCACCAGAAGGCGGACCACCCGAGCACCGAGAAGACCATCGCAGAGGTACGGGGCAGCTTCTTCATACTGCGGCTACGTACCACTAGCAGGAAGATCGCCCACGACTGCCCAACGTGCCGAATGCGGAAGAGCAAGCCCATCCCACCCATTATGGGAGCGCTACCAGAAGCTCGCCTGACGCACCATGTCCGCCCGTTCACACACTGCGGACTGGACTACTTCGGCCCTATGGAGGTCACGATTGGCAGGCGCCGAGAAAAGCGCTACGGGGCCATATTTACATGCCTCTCCACTCGCGCCATACACCTAGAACTGGCTGCGTCGCTGAGTGCTGACTCGGCCATCATGGCCCTGCAACGGATGGCGGCCCGCCGAGGACAACCAGCAGTGATGTACTCCGACAACGGTACCAACTTTCATGGAGCGAACAATGAAATCCGAGATGCCGTGGAGTCGCTCAGCCAAGACGCAAGGATGCAGGATACCCTAGCCATACAGGGTATCGAGTGGCGCTTTACCCCACCTCTGAGTCCCCATATGGGGGGAGCCTGGGAAAGGCTAGTACGTTCAGTGAAGCGAGCCCTAGTAGCTACACTGAAAGAAAGAGCCCCGAGAGAGGAGACGCTTCTTACGGCGCTTGCAGAAGCCGAGTTCGTGGTCAACAACCGACCCCTGACCCACGTCTCGGTTGATCCGAGATACGAGGAGCCCTTGACCCCCAACCACTTTCTAATGGGGTCAGCGGGAAAACGCCCTCACCTGTCACTATATGACAAAAAGGAGGAGGAGGTATGCCTCCGCCGCCAGTGGCGCATAAGCCAACAGCTGTCAGACATGTTCTGGAGGCGGTGGCTTCGTGAATACCTCCCCACCATGGCCGCCCGGCAGAAATAGCACCACCGGGCCGACCCCATCAAAGAGCACGACTTGGTGGTCATCATGGACCCCGCTCTACCCTGAAACAGCTGGCCACGCGGACGTGTAATCGAAGCTAAGCCCGCCGCTGACGGACAAGTGAGAATTGTCCGCATACAAACAGCCACCGGCATCTACGTGCGCCCAGCGGTCAAAGTCGCGGTCATACTCCCGGCACCGACGCTCGCACCAGCTTCA